>VXBT01013465.1:51461-111036 GCA_013400235.1 Oriolus oriolus | reverse complement strand
CAGAATTTGCTTACACACAGAATCACAGAATGGGCCATGTTGGAAGGCACCACAGAGGGTCATCTGGTTCAACCTCTCTCCTCAAGCAGGGTCATCCCAGAGCACATGGCTCAGGGCTGTGTCCAGACAGTTCTGGAATATCTCGAGTGAAGGAGACTCCGCACCCTCTCTGTTCCAGTGCTTGGTCACTGCACAGGAAAGAAATTCTTCCTCATGTTCAGGTGGAACTTCCTGTGCATCAGTTTCTGCCTGTTGCCTCTTGTGCCATTCCTGGGCACCACCGAGCAGAGCTGGTCCATGCTCTGACCCCTCCCTGCAGACACTGACAGACATGGATGAGGGCCCCTCTCAGTCATCTCCTCTTGAGGCTGAACAGCCACAGCTCCCTCAGCCTTTCCTCATAAGAGAGATGCTCCAGTCCCCTCATCATCTCTGGAACCTCTGCTGGACCTGCTCCAGGAGCTCCCTGTCTGTCTTACTCAGAGGAGCCCAAAACACACCAGGGCTGAGCAGAGGGGCAGGATCACCTCCCTTCACCTGCTGACAATGCTTTCTCTTCCTAATGCACCCTGAGACTGCCCTATTGGCCCACTGGCCAGTGCACCCCAATGCACCCATTGGCCTTCTTGGCCCTCAGGGCACTGCTGGCTCAGGGACAGCATAGTGTCCACCAGGACCTCGAGGTCCTTCTCCCCAGAGCTGTACTCCCTTGCATGTGAACTCTACTTTGGTACATTATTGCTTTAAAGAACAAACCTGAAAACTGTTAATCTAAAGAGAATAATCTAAATTCCATTATTTTAAAGGAAGTTCAGGCTTGGCTCTGAACATGCATTTTGTGACTTGTGGCTGTTTGCAAAAAGAAGGATCACAGGAGCACAGCACTCCTTGCCAATCCTTGTTTTGAGGCGTCTGTGAAATCTTGGCACCATATCCCAAGAACACAATATGGAAATAAAGCTTTTGTTTAACCTACTGATGTGGGCTCCCCGTGGATGTGATTGTCTGCCTAGCCAAATCTGTAACTCTGGCTCCCTGAACACTGCTATCACATAGAAAGCATGGGGGGGAATATCTGTGGGTTGTTATCCAAATAAGATGCCAGAGTTTATTCACGGAGAGATATCACCGAGGTCGCTCTGGTTGCCTGCAACACAGCCAGAACAAGAGGGAAATATGACCCCCTGCTCCTGGTGGGTTCAAGCATCAGGTCCTGTTTGTAGGGTGGCTCAAGGAACTCCATTTCTCACACTACGGAGGGGAGGGGTCAGCCTGGAAACCTTCTCCTCTTTACTCCTGCTGCTGTAGCTTTGTCTTTACAGCTGGTGATATGAAGACTGCTGACTGTGCACACTGGTGTCTGTGTGTGTGGAGAGGGACAGGAAACGTGGCAATAATGCCTGACCAGGTGAGGTTAGAAGACAAAAAGGTCTTCATTTAGTTAGGATGAAGCTTCCTTGGTTGCACACCCATGCACTTTTGTCCACATGTGCCCAGCCAGCAGAAAATGGGTAGGTAGAAAGAAGATGAGTGAAGAATTGTCGCACGCGGACACGAAGGAGCACACACAGAGGCCAGTATCAGGATCAAAGAGCAAAGAGCCAAAAGCTTAAAAGCCTGGGCCAAAGGGCCCGCTTCTTTATTTTATACACTTTTAGAAAACCCCATGGATTGGAGGGTGAAATTACCACCCCTCAACCACATAGGTCAAAGGAGAAATCCATCAAACTTCTCCGCCTTAGGAAAAAGAATGAAAACATCTCAGGTCGGTTAGCATAACATGGCTTATGTTTACAGAAAGTGTGTGAGAACTCTATTTACAGAATTAAAAACATTGAAGAACTGTGAGAATCAAGGCAACAAAGAATCTCTCCAGACAGGATGTCCTCCAGTTGTGATGGGACAGTAGGTTTCACATCCTGAGAGGTCTCTAGCAGATCATTCCTCATCTCTGGAACAACAGGAGGCCCTAAGCAATGAGAGGAACAAGCCTTGCGTGTTGCTTCTATGGACTCAGAAAAGGAAAAGCATGAATGGATGCTCCTCAGAGCATTGGAGATGCCTTTGTGATTAAGTGGCATCTGCCTGATACCTTTCCCTGGCACTGGAGCCGGCTAATAAACTGCCTTCCCCTTCCAAACATCCAAATTACATGTTTGGAATATCCGTGGCCCCAGACATGCCCCCAGGTTGTTTCGGGTGGTGCTGTTGGGCTAGGGATCACTGGTGGTAGCAATTTAACAGGTGAATCCAGCACTCTGGTACTGGCGACCTGCTCAGATGGAGTCACCACAGAAAGGCAAAAAAAGTACTGCCCCAGTCACTGGACAATGTGCCATAAATGGTGGGTTTGGACAATATGGAATCATAGACTAGAATCACAGAATATCCTGAGTTGGAAGGGACCCACATGGATCGTCAAGTCCATCTCCTAGCCCTGCACAGGACCATCCCAAGAACCCCGCCATGTGCCTGAGAGTGTTGTCCAAGCACTTCTCCAACTCTGGCAGGCTTCGTGTTGTGACTATGTCCCTGGGGAGCTTGGGACTATGGACATAATCTCCATGTTGCCTAAGGCTATGCAAGTCAAGAGACAGTGTGCTGATCCCTGTACGTGGCTTCAAAACAAAATCCCAAGTAAATATGTAATCAGGATAATAAGAAATTCACCAAGTGGTGAATTAAGGTGTTGATGAGAAGTTGTTCACTTTCCTGTGGACACAGATAAAGCCCGTCAATATGAATATCACCTTTGCTGCCCTTCTCACTGTAATAGGTCATCTGAAGAGAAAAGTCTGGAACACCATGTTTAGGCAATACCTCCGATATTTATGTAAGTCATGGGAGCTGCAGTGTTGAACACATTTATTCTCAGTACCTCACACCCCGGTGCTGCACACATTTCTAGGAGGTGTGAAGGGCTACATGGCAAGTCCCTCTGCTCTTTGCAGCTACAAGGGGAAATGAGTTGAAAATGACTTGAAAATAAACCCCACCAAAGGTGAATTAATATATCTTCTCCAAGCTTTCGCCTTCTGTGCTGCTCTGCTATCCCATACTGGCATTGTGTAGGAAAAGGCACATCCAGGCTGCGGCAGTTGTTTTTATGCTGCCCTGTATTTGCCATAAGAACTGGTCCTAGAGATACATTTTGCTCTTGATTTTGTACAGCTCACCCAGTTTCAGCAGAGTTTATTTACAGAGAGGAAAGGGACACATGGAGACCTCCCTGGCCTCTCCAAGCTGGAATAAATATTTCAGTATACTCCTATTATTTTCATGCCGAAATATTTTATCTGAACTAAATTTTAACCAATCACAGGAAAATCTTCAGCATTAAAAAGACCAGCTACAGCCAATGAAACAATTAACTACTGCTCACTTCTCTAACATCAAATGCAAGGTACAAATCTGATGAAAGTGTTTTTTGCTGTATATGTCAGTGCATACATATATATGTACATATACATTCATATGTGTATATGGAAATATACATGCATGCATACACTTAATCAGCACCCATTCACCACGAGAGGGCAGGCAAAGAATATGAAAATCTGTTGTCCTGCGTGTTCCCTGTGCATGTGAATGAGCAAATCATTCAGTGGCCAGAAAATATCACCACTGTTTTCTTTAATTATCTCCAATTACTTTCTTATTATAGAATCATAGAATAGTTTGGTTTGGAAGGAACCAAAGTCATCTTGTTCACTCCCCCTGAAATGAGCAGGGACATCTTCAACTAGACCAGGTTGCTTAGAGCCCTGTCCAGCCTGGCCTTGAATGCTTCCAGGGATGTGGCAACCACAGCTTCTCTGGGTAACCTGTGCCAGTGTTTCACCAACCTCTTTGTAAAAAACATCCTCTTATTATCTAAACGAAATCATCTATCTTTTAGTTTAAAACCATTACCCCTTGTTCTAGTGCAACAGGCACTTCTAAAAAGTTTTTATCGTGAATCTCAACCCTTACAGCAACCTCACAGGGCACAGTTTGATGGCTATTTCTTGTTTTGTTTATTTGTTTCAAAATTCTCTGCATTTTTCAGGGGAGAAATGGGCTGAGCTAAGAGTGGTTCATGATCAGTTAACCACAAGAAATTTCACAAGTGAAAGGCGAGAAACTTCCTCAGTGCTGTGGCTAAAATCTCTTTCATGGATGGCATGCATGTCTGGAGAAAGAGAGAGGTCAGTAGGAGCTGTATATCTACCCGCATTTCATCGAGCATAAGTGGGTATTCACTTATGTACAGTAAAAGGGCTGGTCCCTTATCAAGAACATCTTACCTGAGAGCTGAAAATGACTGAGATCTAAACCTAGCAAGGATAGGTTTTTCCATTCTCACGTATCTGAGTCCTGGGAACAGCTGATTTCATCTATTAAGTTGCAAAGTGTGCTATCAGCAAGAGGGGCCTTTTGAGAATGTCCAATGAGGAAAGAAGAGCTTCTCTTCTTTTCACTCATTATATGGAGAGGATAAAAATACAGTAATCTTGGTGCCAGAAAGCAAATCCAAAGAAGTGCACCCCTTCATCCAGCAGATGCTTATGATGTGGCATAGACAGACCTTCTAGACGGGTCATGAGATCTGTAAGGATCATTGTCTAAAACACAGTGCCTTTGACCTGAGGAGGAAAAGGGGTGTACAATCTAACCCCAGAAGCTGTATCCCAATTTCTTAACAAAGATATTTTCATTTTTATATGAGAACATGCTTTATAGGGGTACTGAGGCTCTTCATGGAGGAATCCTGTTCAGGGCTTTGCTCAGTGGGACAATGGATGTCAGACCCTCAAAGCAACAACAGAATGGCAGAATCACTTATAACATTTGTAACACATCCAGAGATACCATCCCCAACTGTCTTCTCTCAAGGAAACCTGGAAATTATTTTAAGGAATTGATATGTCCAACCTGGGCTGAAAAGCTGGGATTTACATCAGCAGGAGGTATACCCACAACCAGCCAAAACAAAAAAACCAACAAAAAACCCCCCAAATTCTCTGTTTCCTGACTACAAGAGGGACTCATTTCCCTTAATTTTGAATCTATGTTTGTGTTAGTCATTCACCACTCCCTTGTTCACAGGAGAAAGTTGGAGCTCCTTGTGGGTGACTCATCTGCTGGAGAATGAGATGAATCAGAAGCAAGAAGGGCTTCTATTTCCCTCCATGAGCTGTGGAGGATATCAGAATCAGTGGGTCCTTTGATAGATACCAACCTTGTACATGTTTATATTTGATCAGGGATATCACATCTTTTTCACCTGTGACATCATTTTGGGGTTACAAATTTCTGTGAGAAAGAGGAGACAAGGAGTTTAGTCAGCTCTTCAAAGCTGCTGCCATCACTTCTTCTACCTGTAAGGGAGCTGGTGATACATATTTGAGCATAATTATCTGTGCTTCTGTGTTCCCCATATTTCACCATTCCAGTGCACTAAACTTCCTAGTGGAAAAGTAGACTGTGTGCTGGCTCTGAAGGTTTTGCTGAGTGCATCCCACCTCTGAAATCTAGATGTTCAGCAGCAAATTAGGTTTCAGTGTTTGGAAAAATAAGACAGATGAGCAGGATTGTTTCCTTCAGATTGCTGCCCTATGTCTGCTTTGTCAGTCCACAGAAATAACTCCAGCATTCGCCTATGTCTCCCAGTGTATCCCCAGCTTTATTCTTTGGTCCGAAGGGGTTGCTGGATGATGCAGATACTTTTCTCCTCCTGCAGTATGTTCTACCTGAAGCAGTGCACACAGAGACTGTCATGACAGACTGTCTGCACAGCAAGGACCATGCTCAGGGTTTAAGTCAGGGTTTCAGTCCTTTTTCTTTATGGAAGAAAAATTCCAAAACATGTCACTGGGGGTGGAAATTATATTATTCAAGAAAAGCTAACACACTGTGCAGGAAGCAGAGACATTTTGGAAATAACACACCTGTGAGCTATAAATAAAGTGATGACATAGTGATGGAACAAGGGCTTGTTATGGGAAGGATCAAAGGGTTTAAGGAACATGACAAAAATAGAGCATTTCTAACCAATTTCTTCTCTCCCTAGGATTATGATTGCAAACTTCTTTTCTTTTCAGTGCTTGCCTGAAAAAACCGACATAGAAGGAGCAAAATCACACTCTCAACCAGCTGTGGTGAAATACTTTTCTGCATGATCTGAAAATTACCTGTGTCATCATCAGCTTCAAGGCCTTGTACATAGAATGACAGTAATCCTTTCACTATAGCTTCCCTCCAGTAAGACACCACCTAGCCAAAGGAAAGAGGTGGAAAGAAGGGTCAGCAAAAAGGGAAATTGATTATTTCAGTGGTGTTTGATAGTTTAAACTGATTTTCATAAGGTCTGAGTCAATAGCAGGGACTGAAAATGCCAGACATGAATGACATTCATTCCCTCACCCAAAAGGAAACCAAGAGAAGGAAGAATGGATGACATTTCACACTTTAAATCGAGCAGGAGGTTTAGAGTGAAACATGATCTTTAACCCTATTAGCACAGACAACAGAGACAACTGTTCTGCTGCTTGTTTGGCACCACCTGATTCATAGGTCTTCCTGCTGCTGCAGTGGTAGAGCAGAGTTATGAGAAATATTTGCAACAGAAACCACATCAGTTTCATTTGGTTTGCATTTTAAGATAAACCAGATTTGTCCCATGGAGCACAGTTTCCCAAACCTGCTGATTAAGCTTTGGGATGTTCAAACACAGGCTATAAGATATCCCTGGGGATAGTAGTGGGCAGAAAAAGTGGTGGGCAGATAGTAGTGGACAGAAATACCTGAAATCTGTGTTGGATGCAGGCTGTCTCCAACCATCTGAGCTGGCAGGGCAAGTGCAAGCAAGGCAGGAGCTCTCTGTCCTTATTTCCATCTTCTCAAGATGTTCACCTGGCAACTCTGCTTGCAAGCCATAACTCAAAGTCTTGCTGGGCAATCATGTATGTCTGAGGTCCACAGGGGATGGGAAATAAAACCAGAGGGCTCTGAGAGAGTTTTGGCCCCTCACAATTCAAACACAAATTCTATTTTCCCCATTTCAACCCCTCAAAAATTATGAGACTCTGAAGCTCTTGTGATATGAGTTTGCTTGTCTGGGAGTTTTGCCCACATGTTTTTCCTCTCCCTTTTCCCTTACTGCCTCACTGCTGCATGCCCCAGCAACCCCCACATATGGGCAAATGTTTCCTTCCCAACTTATTTGTATTATGTTCTGTGGTCTCTCAGTCTGCAGAAGACCCTTATCACCAAAACCACCTCAACTTTATCCTGCAGTAGTACCTACCTACACCAGGAGTTTCCACAATATCTGCCACTCCAGGTGATGTACAACATTTGTAAGCACTCCACAAGTATCTTAAGCACTGTGAACTTTGCATTTTTGCTCAATTTTTTGTCATTGCCCACCAGGGCATCAAGCAGTGCCTGGGGACCCTGTCACCTAAGAGTGACAAGATGAGCCAGGACTGTGCCCAGGACTGTGCTCATCCTTCACATCACTGATTCATAACATGGGCACAGCTGACTGCTTCATAGCTGATCATATCTGTCTGGGTGAGTGTGACGTGTCCCAGGAGAACTGGACATGCGTTTTTTACCCTGCTTGTGGGATGAATTTCACAGCTACTTGGGTCACTGCTGGCTGATTCGGAGCTAGCTAAGGTATGTCTCTTTTGCAGTTGTACATGGAGCTGCCTGCATCTTGCAAGGTCAATGTCTTCATGGCCCGAGGTGAGGTGGACCTGAGGAAGATTATGGCTGGGACCAGAGGGGACTGAGCCAAGCCTAGTCCAGGGAGATGCCAAGAGCAGCTTCTTCTTCATGTTCAGCAGATGACACAGTACCTGAGACCTGTAGGCACCATATGATGAGACAGATAAGGGACAGGAATCACAGCTGACCAGGACAACTTCCCTGTTCTGCCCACCACCAGCATCAGCACCAAGACAGGCCAAAATCCCAGCATGTGATGCATCATCATATTCCCAGCATCAAACGTCCCTCAGCACCAGCAGGTATAGAAAAAGGGGCCAGAGCAAAGCTCTTGGACTTCTTGTTCCTCATATTTTGTTTTTTTTTTTTTTCAGAAAGAACAAGCCATAATCAGAGCAGGAGGAAATGAAGCATAAATATTAAACTTTGTTTAGTCGTGGGAAATATAATTTATAATTAAGAGCTGGGCATCCTGTTGACATGATAGAACCTATTTTAAGTGTGAGGTGAGCACATGGTCAACCTCTAATCTTTTGCAAGTGATTAAACACTGCCAGTTCTTTTCTTCTTGTCTTCTTTCTTTTGTCTTATTTTTCTTTTTTTTTTTCCTTTTTAATGTAATTTCTAGAAAGCAACTGGGCTAACATCAGTTCAAGATAATGATGCTTATAGTGGTGGTGATGTCTTGGAGCATCTCAGCAGCTGGGAATTTTGCTTTCTGTTCATGCACTTCTGCTTGTCTTCGTGCCAGCCCCACCAACCAAGCCTGTTCACCTCTGCTATGGAAGAGTGGGAATCCCATGAGACTTGGAGGGGGAGGAGATGGTGAGGATTGACTTTGTGTGACCAGCACTGACCTGTGGCCTTTTTGTTTTGAAGTGGTGTTTGCCAATTGCCATATCCTGCTGCCCTAGTACCAGCAGAAATTATTGCAGAACTGGTGCTTGTAAGCAGTTTTGGAGGCAAGATCCTACAAGTCTGTAGGATGTGGTGTCCCTGCTAGAGTCCTCAGATTCTTTCATGGGGTATGCATGGATACATCAATGCTGTCAGACAACCTGGCTCTTCACATCAACCACATTGGGGGTAAGCTCTCTCATGGGCACCCTTCCCCACCAAGCCAGACTGTTCCGTCCAAGCTGGGTGTAGTCCTTGGGTTTTCTTCAAGGCCTGGATCAGGTTCTGCTGCTTCTGCTCTGCACAGTCCCCCTACACTATTCTAGAGCAGCTTTGCACACTGTCCCAATCTTACTCAGGGCACTCTAAAAGAAAGTGAAACAACGATGTCGGGGCTGTGGGGTCACCATCTGGAGGTAGATAATGGAACGTTACACACCTGGACATGTCCAACTTGCCCTAGAGAAGGGCAAGGTTTGTGTGGATCAGGCCAGGGATCACTCCCTGGGAGAGACATCTTTAGTGGGAGAGATTTAACTGGAGGAGCCATCTGCACTCAGGTGTCACTGGGAGTAAACCTTAGGCTGACCCAAGTTTCTGCTGCCCACACACCAGAGATGGAGTCTAACAGCAGCAGGATCTGTGGAAAGTATTCTGTCTGCTTCCATATAGTCCGAAATTTCATGCTGGGAGACTTCCCATCCTTTCTGTGATGGACTATTTTCCCATTAGCTAGCCATGCACCACCTAGGAAATACAATTGGACCTCCATCTCTAAGAATAAGGTCCGCAGTCATCCTCCAGGCTTGACTACTGTGACATCAAGTTGGCCATCAGGTTGTCCTGGTGTGGTGACAGGAGGGGATACCATATATCCTTGTTCCTTAGGGAACTGCCTTTGTCAATCCATCCAAATAGGCTACTGTGGGCTATGAGGTGAGTTTTGGCCCATAATAATAATAGTAATAACAACAACAACAATAAAAAATACGCATATACAGCTACACCTCTACACAGGCAATAGCCAAGTAATAAAACCATTATGGTTTCCTTTGTTACCATTATGTACATGTTGCTATTAAATTGATTATTCTTGTTACAGTCTTATTGCAACAACATGAGCAAAGCGTATTTACTGAGATATTTAACAAACCACATTTTCCACATCTGTAGATGTTTTCATCTTGAATCTCCCAGTATGGTGCAGGTCTGAAGTGACTCTGACTCACACGACCTGGTGTGCTACAGAGAACAAACCTGATGAGAAGCAAAACCTGGAGCCTGCAAAT
Source organism: Oriolus oriolus (assembly GCA_013400235.1). NCBI lineage: Eukaryota > Metazoa > Chordata > Aves > Passeriformes > Corvidae > Oriolus > Oriolus oriolus. Next base: position 101,134 of record VXBT01013465.1, on the reverse strand, counting down.
GTTTAGCAGAATTCACAAAGCTGTTTGGCACATGGTATAAAAGGACATAGCTTTTAGCTGATTTTCATAAGCAAATCCAGGAAAGTGGGACAGAATAGATGCTGTCTGGGAGAAGGGAGCCAGCACCTCTTTTTTTTTTTGTGAAAATTCTTGGCCATTGTTGCATATCTAAATGAAAAGGGTATAAAACACATGATGCTGAAGGCACACCTCTCCTCTGAGGGAGATCACTCAGTTGAGATGCTCCTTGTACATGCAGGGGAAAAGGTGGGAGGCTTGCAGCGGTCCCTGGGATGTTTTCTTTGGTCCCTGGTGCCCGTGGGAGCTCCCCAGCTGGGTGGCCCAGAGGAGGTCTTATCCTGGCTGGTGAAGCCAAGAGTCAGTTTGGTTGTAAGACATCCACTGAAGAGCTGGCAAAACCCTGTCAGAGGTTTACAGTGCTGCAAATGAACATGCAGAGCCAGTGAACACCTGCCCAGATATCAGGGCACATCTAAGCAGATGAAGACAACACAGACAATGTGCAAGTCTCCCACCAACTTACACAAAAGCATTGCAACTGAAATAAAAGGGAGCTTCATACCCAAAGTAAAGAAAGCAAAATTCATCCCACAGCCGTTTTTAGAAGGTATTTATGTTATTACCCATTCAAGCAGTAAATTGAATTTATCCTTTTCCCCAAGGGCGTGTTTGGCCATCCCACTGCTCTGCCATGGAGATGCAGCTGACCTGTTGGGACACCAAACATGATGTGCTTGCCCTACTCCCATATACCCTTTTCCTACGCCCCCCATCCTGCATGGGCTTGAAATGTGGGGTTTGCAGCCAGCTCAGTGCCCCTGATTTACCCCAGCCCCTGAGAATCTCCAGGCTGACAGCTGTGGGACAGGCACAGATGACTTGAGAGACAAGCACGTGTCCCCAAAGCCTGTGGAGGGGATTTTTTGTGGTATTCACAGACTGTTTCATGTGTCAATACGAGAGAAGCATAATTACCAGCTGAGAAACTGCAGGAAATAAGCCAAGGCTGAATGAACAAAATGGAAAATAAAGAGAAGAGCAGAGGACACACACATTTTAAAACTATTACGGAGGTATGTATTCACGTGCTCTGGGGAGCCTGGGAATATATAAGAGCCCATGACTGCAAAGGAATGAATTCAAGGACTAGTCTATGGGGAGTATTTTTTTTTCCCTGTGACTTCAAACTTCTCCCGGCGCTCGCAGAGTTTTAGTCAGCTGGCATGCAACAGAGGTACGACTTCCCCAAGGAAACTTCCTCGGCTTGCGCTGGAAAGGCTGCTGGGAGAGTCGGGGAAAAAAAAAGCTGCAAGCAGAGACGAAACCTTCTCCTCCTCCAGCCACAGAGCAGGTATGTGGAGACGTGTGTGAACCCGGGAGCCTGCTGGAAATTCGCGCTTTCAACTGCGGGAGAGACGAGGGCTCTGGTGACTTTGAGCTGCTGCCTTTGAAACTAACACAGATGAGGAAGGTACTGTATAAATAAAATGTTCTGTGTTTATGAATAGGCTGAGGAACTGGCTAAACACGCTATGTAAATAGCTCTATCCACCCAGTTGTATATTTAATCCATCAAGGACTTGCACTGTGCGAGTTAGATCATTTACATTAAGGAGGCACCAGTTAGTTTATAAAAGTACAGTTGTCATACATCATCTTTGTTATTATTCTCCATGTTTGGAGGAATAGAAGATGGAGAGATGTTTGGTTTTTTCTTTCTTCACAGGACTTCAGTCTATTTATGCTGTTACTGCATTATAGCCTTCTGAACCAGGAGTGCTGCAGAGATCAGCATTGTACACCAATTAAATGCCACTCATCCAGCTTTCCAACACTGAATCCTGATATAGCCTTGGGCAAATCACACAGTCCCTGGGTAAAATAGGCAAAATGCTGTTTGGCTCATCTGCTCTTCTTCCTATCAGTGCTGTCATTGAGCTCTCCCTGTTGGAGCACGAGGTGTGAGATGGCAGAGTTATTTTGCTGCTCTTAAGATCCTGACAGCTTGAATGTCACCTTGGGTGAACAATGATTTACTGAGAGGGCTTTGCTGCATCTGAACTGTTATCATGAGAATGAATGTTTAGGCAATATTTGGAAGTAGTAAAGTTTTAGAAAATCATAGTTTATATTAGAGTCACAGTAAATTTTCTAAGGCTAAGCCCAGTTGTAATTTGGATAAAAGTATTTTTGATAAAAGACAAATATGCTTCCCTTAAATAGAAGCAATAATTTAGCTTTGCACAACAGTGATAATTTGGGTTTTCTATTAAGATGCAATAATTTAAACTTTAAAATAAACATATTACTCTAAAATGCTGAAATCCTCTAGTTTTCAAGAACAAAAATTTACAACCAGTCATCTCTTTTTAAAGCAGATGGTTACATCTTTGTGACTGTATCAGCGCTTGGCCTTTTACTAATACAGTGATGGATGGATTCAAGGACGGATATCAGTATTATGTAAATCAAATCTATCAGAAATAATTTTCCTCACCTAATTTTGTCTCCTACTGGATCTTACAAAATGAGTATACCTTTTCCCAAATACTGACCCCACTGTCTAGAAAAAGTAATACTGCTGAATTAAAAACATATTTTATAAACTGGTGCGAAAATATTCTGGTTTGGTTTCTGAATCTGAATTTTGTTCTCCAGGGAGAGTATTTCATGGTTAGATAATTTAATCTGCAAGTGCCAGTACATGTCACTTTTTGCTGATGTAAGAGTTTTAATTTTCCCATCTCTCTCTGTCCCTTTGCCCATCCCCTCACTCACAAATTCTCCAGGCTTGTGGGTTTCATTCAGTTCTTGTTCATTTACGTTTTCTTTCCTGGAGAGAGTAGGAGGAAAAAGGGTGAATAAAATAGGGAACCTGGCTAAAACCTCAATAACTGGAAATGCTAATTTTTTGTGGGGAAATGCTGTTGTCTGAACACCTGATAAAGATGCACATGGAGAGAGGACAGAAAGAGAAGGAAGGAAGGCAGCAGCTTCAAAAGACAGGAGAAAAGCCTTGTTGGGTTTACAAGAGATGGAGGAGTCTCTATTTTGATATGCGGACTTGACAACAGAAAGATGGGGCTGCATCTGCTTGTGAGATGCCAAGCACAGTGCAGATTGCAGGAGCAAAACAAACCAGGAGAATCAGTTTCTGGAGATGTTTTAGAGTGTCAGGAGCTGGAGCTGTGCCTCCTTCCTGAAGCCTGTGGCTGAGGATAGCATTGGCTATTTATTTTTTAATAGGGTTAATATTAATGTTGTCTCCAGCTCCCTTGTGGGATGAATCACCAGGGAGCTATTCTAGCCAAAAGGGAGCAAGACTTGTCCCACTCCTGCATTTACAGTTCAGACCCACTTTCTAAAGCAGGAACTTGTTTCTTTTACTTCTCTGGAGAGTTTGATTCATAGAGCTTGACCCAGGATTCAGCCAAAAGCAGTGCCTTAGAAAGCAGCAGCATTATGGTTGGACAGACTCCAAAAGGTCTGGAGACTAAAGACACAAAATCATCAAGACATTTTCTTGTTTCTCTGAAACCCTTGGGAACTTGCAGCAGTTTACAGACTGACTGGTGAGAGCCAGCAGTTAGGATTTGCTTTTGCTTCTTACTCTGGGGCATGCTGGGGAAAGGATTTGGAGGAGAGGAGAGGTCTGATGAGGTGCCCCTCACTTCAGGTGACAGAGGGTGAAATTCAACTGACATCGACAGAAGCTGAATAGGAAGTGACTGCTGAGACACCACTGGAAAATCAGGATTTCAGAGCTGAAGTTACAAGACCTTTGGCATCGCTGGGATGGCACAGCCCTTGCTATTTTGTGGGCAAAAAAGCTTGATTCTCCAATCTGCGTGATGGAGATGAGGCTGGCTGGGGCTCTGAGCAACGTGGTCTAGTGGAAGGTGTCCCTGCCCATGGCAGAGGGCTTGGATGATCTTCAAGGTCCCTTTCAAATCAGGCCATTCTATGATTCTATGACCCAGTCTCTGACTGATGCAGGTGACACTTGCCCTGCAGACATGTCTTACTAAGCCCATACCATGCTAATGTTTCAACACCACTTTAAGGTGTAAACTGCTGGGTAGTCCAAAGCCAAAAATACTGAAAATTTGGGAAATCAGCCAAATGCATCGGAGGCTTTGAAACTGTTTGCTGCCAGATCCTCTTTGGGAAAGGACAAAGAAGGCAAGGACAGCACTGATCTTTCCCCGTGCAGCTGGTGTCCTCCAAGAATGTGGTTTTATTGAAGCAAAGCCCTGAGCAGTAGAATCAGTGCATGCCCTTCCCTCCTGCTTTGGCATTTGTTTCTGTCCAGGCTCTTCTTTACAGTTCAGCTGGCACAGCTACTTGGTTACTCAGTAAAACAGCCTGAGGAACAGAGCTGGCTTTTTAAAAAGCACAGCCAAAATCTCTGCTATTTTTATCCCTGTAAATCCAAACTTCCTAAAGTGCTCTGAACATCCAGGTGTAGAAAAATTGGAAGCTGCCATCATCCTGGCCACTCTCTGCTCTTAATTAGAGGCATGATATTTGTAGTTCAAATCAGATCAAAATATCCTACTAAAAAAAGAAGTATTTATTATTCTTGGAGACCTCAAATATTTGAGGTTTGCCTTGCAAAGGTGTCTGTGCTTTTCGAGTGCTACTGCACACTGCTGACAAGAAGAACTCAAAACCCAGAGCATCCAAAAGGCATTTAAGTCTCTGGATATCACAGTGGTCCCCAGTTTCAACATGAGTTTCCTTCTTACCCAAAGGGGATTGCAGATGGAGAGCTTGACTCCAGGGACCATGCCAAAGGGATGAAGTGAAAAACGGCACTGCAAAGTAAAGCTCAATATATGACATGCTTGGGGGAAGGTGATCAAAACTAATCTGATGAGAGCCCAGTTAAGGGGAATTTGTCTGAGGCTGTGATAATCTCATTGGTGGACAATTCTCCTGAGAGCTTAATGTGTATTTTTCTATCCGTTGCACCTAATCATGCCCTCCCCTGTCACCTTGTCATAGTATTTTTATAGCTAGACAAGAAACCTGGTCCAGTGAAAGGTGTCCCTGCCGATGGCAGGGGGGCTGGAACTAGATGAACTTTAAGGTCCTTTCCAACCCAAACCATTCTGGGATTCTAAAATTCTGTGATTTACACCTCTCGTTTCAGGGTGCATTACCAAGCAAACTAAGAGCCCAGCTCTTTGGCGTTTTATTTCATCCATGGGAAAAGTGTGTTGTGGCAGTTCAGGCTTGTGTCTCTGGGAGAAAACAGCGGGGAAATCTATGTAGAGGAGGGTTTTCCTGAAGCAAGACTTAATTAGCAAAAGGAAATGAGGAAACCAGCTACTTCAGCTCTAGAGGGCAGCACAAAATAATAAATATAAAGCTGAACTTGGGCAATTTGAAATCATATTCTGCATGACAAAAGCACCCCTTTGCAGTGGGAATTCTTCCCAGCAGACCCGGTATATTCAGCACTACGTACTTACAACCAAAAATTTGGCAGCTGATCTGAAAATGCCTTTATCGAGGCCTTTATCCCTGATTCCTGCCTCATGCCATGAAAACCCATCAAGTATGTTGTAGCCAGCAGTGGACCCCTGTCCTGCCAGCAGACTGCAGTCACACTCTCATTAGTGGGATGACTGCAAAAAGAAAAAGTTATTTCTTCCAGAACAGGTTTCCACATTCTGGGGTTTATATTTATCAGCCATGAATTTTAAACATTTAATCCTCAAGCACTGTTTCCCTAAAGATGCAGAGGGAGATTTAGGTGCAGGAGGCTACAACCCTCCAGGAATGTAACTTGCAGACACAAAACCCCAAAGTAAACATTCTGTCATGCCCCATGCACACAGCCAAACAATGGCATTGCCAATAAGTTACTTATTCTCCTAAGCAAACCCACAGCCCGATCCTGACAGTTCCTCTGGCAAAAATCCCCCTGTTTCTCAATGCCTGCCCCAAGGAAGGGCTTCAGGATGTTGCACAGTAGCTGACTCCGTCCGGAGAACAGCGGTGGCTAGGACCCAGCAAGAGCCCAGAGAGGAGTGGAGAGGAAGACAAGCAACATAATTTAAAGCAGACACTGTCCCAAATAAGGTTATTTCCCTGAAAATGCCTTCATTCTGAAGTTACGAGTGACCCTCTAGGTGTCTAGAATGGGTGAACATGAAGCTGAAGAATAATTGCATCGATACCAGGACTGAATCAATTTTGAAGAGCTGGATATGCTTTTTAAAGAGATGATAAGCGGTGTTTGGGGATGCAAGAAACCCTTGAAACAAGGTAAATGTGAAATAGTCACTCTTTTTACCCCTGAAGGCTCTAACTTAACAGGAAAGAGTCTTGTGTGGAAAAGGATCAGACCCTGGGGAGTTTGATTTGTGTTCTGTGTGTTCTCTTGTATTTAACTTTCATTGGCACAGGAGAGCATCTCCGTTAATTGTCTAAGCAGTAACAAAAATTACATTTGGGAGAAATCTGGAAAGTGCTGCCTTTATTAGCTGCAAACAACATCTATGAAGTAGTTTCAAGATTAATATTGTGATAGAGATGGAGGCAAACATTGTTCTGAAGTGGAAACTGGGAATGAATTGTTCTTATTATTCCATGGTTTGAAATGTGTCTTGGGGCAAATTACTGGTCTTCTCTGCCTTCTCTGCCTTTCCTATTTATTAAGTGGACATGCTGTCATGGTTAGGGTATGCTTTTCCTAGAATTATTTTACCAACTTACTAACACTCCTTGGGGGTGATGTTGACTGAAACCACCTGTATTTTTCAGCTGGGGTTGACACTGGGTGGTTTTGAAGTACTGTGATGGAATGCTGTGGCTTTAAATAGGGTTCAGAGCTCAATCCTGCTCTGAATTATGCCAGGACTTCTATCACAGCTGCCAGTGGGAGCAAACTGGCACTGATCATGAAGCTGCTTCAACTCTGGGAAAGCCTCAAAGCAGTAAAAGCTCCTTTAAGCTGAGTTGTTCCTACTGCTGCTCCCAAACTGTTTTTGTAAGCTGTGGATTGAGAGATCAGTGCCAGCAGGAAGGGTTTAGTGTCAGTAGACATCCTCACTCACACCAAGGGAATGGGGGTCCCGTAAGCCCTGAGCTTGGCACTGGGAGTGGGTGGGGGGATGCTGAAACCTGCCCAGAGGGTAGAAAGGAGGGGAATGCACTGATGTGTCACATGAGAGATTGCTGAGAAGGATCTAAAGGTTGTTCAGAGAAAAGCTAGTCAGGAAAAACTCCTCAGCTGGACAGCTGAAAACTGAAAACTACCCTAGGAAGGGAGTCTCCATGAGCAAGGAGGTTGGGCTGTACAATGAGAAGGTCAAGAGGAAGTAGCTTCAGGTTGTGGCAGGGGAGGTTCAGTTTGGATATTAGGAAAAAAATTTTCACCACAATGGTTGTAAAGCACTGGCACAGGCTGCCCAGGGCAGTGATGGAGCCCCATCCCTGTAGGAATTTAACAGACATGTAGATGTGGCACTTGGGGACGTGGGATAGTGGTGGCCTTGGCAGTGTTGGGAGAACAGTTGGAGTTGATGGTCTTAGAGGGCTTTTCCAAACTAAATGATTCTGTGAGGACAGTCTGTGTGGTCATATGCTGGAAGAGAGCACCACATCCTTGATGAGCTTCAGGATGTGACACCTTGGGGGACACCTTGGAAAACCTTAGAAACACCTTGAGGGACATCATCCTTGCTTATTACAGATTTGCCTTATACAGCAAACCATTACCTCAATTTTTTTGTGCTCAAACGCATTGATTTCCCAGTTGCTTTATAAACCTAAAATTTAGGAAGTTTCAACGTATGTTAAGACCCTGGATTGTGTCAGGTTTATTATTTAAGAGGCAAAGAGACTTTTTTTTGCACTGACAGTGTGACAGGGGAAGACATTGCAGAGCACATGGGCCATGTGCTGTCCCTCAGGGTGGTGCCCTGTTGTGGGCCATATCCTCAGCTTAATTAATTGTGTCTGAACAGAAAGGATTTCCCTTTAAGGGCTTGGAGAAAAGCCTTGTAATCATGGGTATGTTTGTCTTTTATCACCACCTCAGCAAACGAATACTCCGATGATAAAAATAGATTTCTCCTCCTTAGAGGAGGCTCCAACTGCTCTAAGCATGGAGAATGAAGAACAGAGGGGGACAACAGAAACATTATAGATGGTGACATTCACAATTCTTCCTTCCATAGGATGATTTCAGCATATTTTGCAAACATTGATTCAAAGGCAGAGAATTAACATCCTTGGTCTGGTTTTAATGGAGAGGAACACACTTCTGATCCCATTACTGAGACCTGTTCTTTCACCTTGGGGTCAGAGATCATCATCCATCAGTGGAGGTTTTTCGTGAAATGGAAAGAATATGCAAACTGTACACAGAGTAGCTGTGGTCTAATCCTCCCCAGTTCCTCTGTTCCTAATACACAGCTCTGTTTTCTGGTTGGGAAGGGGAGAAACCGGCAGATTCCCATCAGGAACTTGTTGGCATTGCTGTTCAGTGACTGTCAGTGCTGTCAAGGGCCATCAGCTGCATCCATCAGAGTGACTAAGCAGAGTGATCTCCATCAGTTGGGAATGATCGCATCACTTTTGTTTCCAGCTTTTCGACGCTCTGTGGGTGGAAGCCACCAAGCAACAGTACATTGATACCAGTGGTTTGTGCATGGGATTGGGGTTGCATTTGGAGCTGTTTGAAGCAGGAATGCTTGCCCTTGGCTTTGATTCCCTTTTTCCCCCATTGTCCAGGCCTCCCAGTGCTGTTTGGGCCTTTTGCAGTTCTGTGCTCTTTTGTGGAGTGCTTTCCAAACAGTTAAACTCATATGAGTTCTGTTTCACACAAATCCATTCTATTTTATATCTGTCTCTTTGTAAGGCATCTGCCCTTGTCTGTGGCAGGGGGATTGTACCAGATGACTTTTAAAAATCATTTCCAAGCCAAGCCTGAGAAAGTTCAAGAAGCATTTGGACAACACTCTCAGGGACAGGATGTGACTCTTGGGGATGGTGCTATGCAGGACCAGGAGTTGGACTCAATGATCTTTGTGGGTTCCTTCCAACTTTGCATATTCCATGATTCTGTGGAACATATGGTTCTATGATCTCCTGTCAAATGTATTTAAAAACCTGTCCATACCTGGAATGTGTAAAATGAAAAATCTCGGTCCACTCCTTGAGCTGTTTGCATTAACTCAATGAGGATATACACATAAAAGGTCTTTGACACTCTGGGATAAGAGGAGTAGAAAATGTTGTGGATGGAAATGAAAACTGTTCCCACTTCTGGTTGTTTCTGAGAGGCACCCATTCACTTTGCTCAGGACATGGCACCCCAAAACTTCAGCCCAGTTGAAAGCATCTGAGCTGTGTCTGTGGGGAGTGTGAAGATAACTTGGTCTTCAGTAGTTTTCTTTCTCCATGATGCCAGACACCCTGCCGAGCTTGAACATCTGGGCTTTGTTGAGTGTCCTGTATATCATTTAGGCAGCAGCTGAAATCACGCTGAGGAAAACCCATGAAATGCTTTGGACTTTCCCTTCAAGTCCTCATATAAATCTCTTCCCACCAGGCTGAAAGGGATGCAAAGCTACACAGGTGGGTCACTGGTGCTGTATGCTCAGAGATGGCTTAATTTATTGTTCTGCTTGTGTCCTTCTCAATGTTAGATGGTGACCTGGTGCCAGCTTTTGCATGTGTTGACCTCTGTGTCCCATATAAAATCTAACCGTAATTATTTTTACACGCAGAGCCATGAAACTGTACATCATCTTCTTCCTGGCAGTGGTGAACAAAGAAACCTCTAACTATCAACCCTCAGAGGGGACATCCTGTGAAGTGGTAAGGCTGTCTCTCTACTTAGGCCCCTTGAGATCCTGAATGAGCTTGGGACCTCCTTGTTACAGGCACTGCACAAGCAGCTACAGTCTCTGAGAAGGGAAACCCCCAGGAGCAGGCTCCCTGTGATGGCAGAGGTGGGATTTGCAGGTTTAGGGGATGCTTTGCAGTCTATCATCAGGCTGTGTCCTTGTTGTAGTGACAGCACACAAAGGGTGGTAGGGGGCGCAAAGAAGGGTCATTATCTCAGCTTTTTTTCTAAGGAGGAGCTGGTTAAAAGAAATTTGATTTGATTTCCCTAAGATTGTACAGGGTTTCTGTGGCTGAAACAGAGAGAGAACTTGGACTTAAAATCAACTCTTTTATATCAGTTGTTCTTTGTGCTTTAATTAAAGCACTTCTGTGAAATACGTCTATACCAGCTCTTTTACCATAACAAGTAAACTGACTTCCTCTGCCCTGACGCAGCATTTCTGCCAGAGATGTTGAACCTGACTTCTGCAGGAGGGAAGAGAAATGACAAAGGCTCTTGCTCTAGTACAAAATCTGCTCCTTGAATTTTTGCAAGCACCTGGTACAATATCATAAATGTTATTCACAGCTGAACTTTCTCCCTTCCCTCTCCAAGTGCTTCTGACTGTACCAGGATGTTTAAAAATACTTTTTCCCCCCTTGAACATTGAAGTTGTTCAGCACAAATCCTCAAGAATTTCCAAAATAGGGAAAAAATTATTTGCTAGCTGTACAAAACTCCCTTGTGGGACTCATTCCATTCCTGCCCACCCTGCCATATTGCTGCACTTCCTGAATTCCAGAGAAATTAAGACCTAGTGTATATATAAAAAGATCTTGGGAAGGTGACTGGGTAGCTCAGTTCCTTGGCTGGAGAGGGGACACTGATGAAGCCACTGTAAACAGGACAGCCTGGGTCCCATGTCATAGTCACATGAAGGCTGGGGGAGACACGCAATAATCCAAGCAGTTTCATCCTATTTCTTGATGGGTCACGGACCAGGCTGATTGCTGAGAAGTAAACACACTCTTGATTGCCTCCAGTTTACTCCACTGTAAACTGCTTTCATCACGCCAACAACACAACTGCGCTGGGATAAAGCCAGCCCTGACAGAAAACACGCTGCAGTCAGGGGCCGGGATGCTCACCTGGTGTAAATCAACAGCTCAGCATTGCTAATGTCCATGCTGATTGCCTTCCTTCACTGGGCAATTGGTGTGGATCCAAACACAGCTTAAAGAAAGAAGGAGCTACTGGGTTAGCTGATTAGCTGTCCATTGACAGTCCTGCATTGCATCACAGCCTCACTGTTTTCTACTGTACTTCCCCTGTGGTGACACCTTTAGAGTAGCAAAGGCTCAGAAGTGGAAACTTTAATCCCAAGTCTCATGGAAGAGGCATGAATCAGAAACCTGTGCTGCTTTCTTAGTCACCATGGGTGCTTCTGTTGGTGAACTAAAGCTCGTAGAAAAGGTTTTAGGAAGTAAGCAGTCCCTACCAGACCCCTGACATGGGGGTGAACTGCACTGATTAGACCAGTTATGGCACATCTATCAGTTCGTGAGACAGCAAGGAACAGGTCAAATGTCAGGATGTTCTTCCTAACTCACACTGTTTTCCAAGGACAGGCAAAGCTTCAACTATATCATGTTTTACCGCCCAGAGAAAGATGACTTTGCTAATTCATGTTAATTGGCAAAGGAGGAGATTTCCAATAATTTGTAGAAGGGAAAGGATTTTTGGAAATTCTATTTTACCTTGCCTTGAGGTGATGCAAGGACAGATGCATAACCAGATGTCGTAGGTCAGCTGATGTGTGGTACCTGGGCAAAATGCTGAGGTTTGATTGTGTAGCTGAGCCTCTGCCTGGGCAGCTCTTCTAAGAATGGTCAGGGACACCGTGCAATGGTCAGTGCCAAGTGGCTCCAGCCCAGATTCTTGGTTCAAATGTTCATGAACTGATAAAGGAGAACTCAAGGGCGGGCTTGAGTCCAACTCCTTTTTGTAGGGCTCTTACTAAGGTGGGTGACAACTTCCACCCAGTGCTGAGCAGTGAAGAACTGGAGTCAGAAAACAAATTATGCCCAGCTTTTGAGCTGTTGGGTCATTTTTTTTTGCCAGGATCTTAACTGGACCAAGTGGTCCTCACCCTCCAGTATTTCTTGACAATGGACTTAAACTGATGGCAGCACTTGCAGAGATGATGAAGTCAGAACATGAGACTGACAAAAACCTCTTTTCCAGTCTCAGGCTACCAACCCATTGGACTAAGGGGTGAGAGTAGAGGAGATACACCAAACAGATGCTGTTTGCTCCATCCTACTGAGACGTGCTTCGTCTTTTTTTCCTGCTGCTGATGAGAAAGAAATTCATGCAGTTTGAGCCTTGGGGGAGAAAAGATGGTGCAGAAGAGACAAGATAAGAAATTTAGTGAGGATCAAAATAGTCAGTGAGAAGGAATGAAAGTTTTAAAAGAAAAATGAGAGGGGAAATGTTATAGGAACAAATGGCAGACAGTGGGAGGTACAGATTTTATTAGTCCCTTTTATCACTGGGAGGGCTCTGTGGATGGAGATTAAAAGCCAAATCATGCAAGATACATGGTGAACGGTGGGTGACCTCTCCCCCACCAACTTCAAGGCAAAGCAGATTGTTGGCATTGACAGGAGTTGCATCAGGACTTTGCTAAGATTCTAGGTGCCCAGGGCTGATGGAGGGTGCTCAGCACTTGCAGGGGTATGGCTGAAAGTGTGAGGAGCAGCCTGGCATCTGCCTTAGGATGCAAAGCAGTTTCTGCTTTTTCACCCTGGATTTTTGTATCCTCCTGGCTTCTTCCTCTTCCAAAAATGAGTAAGAAAAGGTTTCCTGCTCTGCTATTTGTGCCTTGGAAATAAGGCCATCTCTGGGCATAACTTAACTCAAAATGAGGAAGTGTACAGTGACTTCGCAGGAAAGAAATACTGTTAGGAAAAAGCCAGAAAATTTCCTTCTTTTTTTTCTTTTTTTTTTTTTTTTTTTTTTTTTTTTTCTTTTTTTTTTTAGCTGAGGGAGATTTGAGTGAGTTGGAGGGAAAAGAGGAAGGGGTTAGGTTTTAATAGTAATTTTACTTGGGATCTTTGGGAAAAATGTGTCATGGATAGCACTGTGGAGCAGCTTGTGTACATCTATAGTTTGGATGAGCACTTGCACTTCTCTGGCACATTCTTGTGTGGTCTGCAGAACTCAGATGATGCAAAAGAGATTCACAAAATGCTGACTAGTGCCCCACTTCTCCTAAACAGATCTGCCACTTCATTCACCTCGAAGTTCATATAAAACAGATGGGATTTAATATTTTTGACTTTTAATATTTGCTTGATGTCTGAAAAGCTTTGCGTCATGGAATCTGGATTCTGCTTCTCCATAGAAGTTAAGATTCAACCAACTTTCTTTCTTTCTTTCTTTCTTTCTTTCTTTCTTTCTTTCTTTCTTTCTTTCTTTCTTTCTTTCTTTCTTTCTTTCTTTCCTTCTTTCTTTTGTTCTTTTGTTCTTTCTTTCTATGACTCAGACACCCAAATACATTAATAACAGGACTTTTTCCTCTAGTAAATTAAATGCTGCCCTAGCCTTTCAAATTCAATTTCCTCCTGCTGCTGTATGTTCTCCTTAACAACAAAACTGAACTTGATGGTTATGTAAGGATGATCATGTCCATGTTTCCAATGTTCCTTATGAACACCCACATCAAATTTTGCTATGGACACAGAACTCAGTCCTAGCTGCAATTAAACACAGATGCATCCAGGAGATGGATTTGACTTTGATGCTTGTTTTTTTTCCTCTGCCCTGCTGCTGAGAATTGGCCTGAAAAGGCCTTACCCTCACTGCACATCACATCTTTTTCCCTCTCAAAAACTGAATTTACATAATTTGACTTTTCAGTGTTGTATCACAGGTGTCTTGTGTGAGTGGTTTCATAAGGCATGCTCCCCATGAAAGTAGAAGAGAACTGTTGCCTCAGGAAAAGGATAAACATGGAAGATAAAAGCGGAATGAATTTGGAGACTGGCATCAGAAATGTCTCCGTTGTTGAATGACCCCTTTGGTTAGAGCCACCTTGCTTAACTAAGCCATGGCTAAGGGAAGGCATGTTTGAGCATGTGACTATGAAGGAGAGACAGGGTTTGTGCTATAGGATCCTTATAGGTTTTTATACCTCCTTGCTCTGGAGCCCATGTTGCCAACAGAGTGAAGTTCTTCCAAGTACTGCTTATTACTGCAAGTAGAGTCTGCAAAATCTAATACAGTGATGGAAGCGAGAAAATTAAACACCAGCACAAAAGTGATGAAATGGTGCTTGATTGCAGAGAAACTCGGGACTGTTCAAATGAGTCCAGGAGAAAGGTACAAAACTGAGAACTTTTGGTAGGTATCACGTGCAGATAAAACTCTACTGTTCGAAGTCAGAAATCTCTTTAAAATGAAATGAGTGCTGTTAGCTGCAAAGAAGCTAATTAGGATAGTTGCTCTTGCTGTCTGAATGCTCAGAAAAAGTCATCAGTGTTTCAGAAGAAGCATCTGCCTGGATGCTGAATGTTATTTTTCTCATATTTAATGCAAAGATGTTTTTCATTTGTCATGTGACCACCCCTTTTCTCTCTTTTTCTGGCAGGCAAACTCTCAGGCATTTTGCCACAACAAAGACCTCCACCAAATCCCTCATGATCTCCATCCCAAAGTAAACAAAATAGATCTGTCTGGAAATCTGATTCAAAGCATTCCTGAAATGTCGTTATCATTTTACACTTCCCTTCAGTGTCTGGATTTAAGCTCTAACCAGATAAGTTTCATCACACCTGGAGTCTTTGCACACATGAAGAGTTTGCTGGAAATAAATTTAGCCAACAATCACTTATATGAGCTTGCTCAAAATGGCACAGAGGGGATTGGACTCCTACCCAAGGTGGAAATACTGGACTTGTCCCACAACAGTCTGTACAACAGGATGGCTGAGTATTTCATTAAAGAAGCTCCAGCACTGCAGTATCTTTCCTTGGCAGACAACAGTATTATAATGATATCACAAAAGATGTTTCAGGGGTCTCCCAATCTTGTGGAGATAGATCTTCAGAGCAACATCATCATGGAAATAGAAGAAGGTGCTTTTGAGACCCTAGTGAGCCTGTCCAAACTCAATCTCTCAAAGAATTCAATTACTTGCATCTCTGATTTTAACCTCAGGCAGCTGGAGATACTTGACCTTAGCAGGAACAGCATTGAGACCTTCTACACCACAAAATCAGATGATGAATATAGCTTAAGGTATTTGGATCTGAGTGAAAACAAACTGTTTCACTTCCCGGTGTTCCCTCAGGTAAATAAACTGGTAACTCTGAATTTATCAAAGAATTTAATCCAGCTCACTGCTGAATCCCCTCATAATAAAATGGACTACATAGAAAATGAATGGCTAAATGCTTCTTTCCATCTTCTTGATCAGAAGCAGAGTAGAAACAAAAGTTCTCTTTATTTATCCCAGCTTGTATATTTAGACTTAAGTTATAATGAAATCAAATCCATTCCAGATGAATTCTTTGAATCAATGTTGTCCCTTCACACCCTTAATCTCAGTAAAAACTGTCTTCAGGCATTTGCAGTAAGTTATGACAGTGCATTGATCTCTTTAACTGTCCTTGACTTGAGCTACAATGCTTTGCAGAACCTTCTCCTTGATGCTGGTGCATTGTCAAATTTGAAGGAGCTCTATATTCAAAGCAACTATCTTCAAACCCTGCAGTTTGACATCTTCTCAAATCTTCCTAGCCTCAGACTACTTAATCTACAGAGCAATAATATCAGCCTTTGCAGCATGTACTCAGGATTAGCTAAGCAAAGACTTGCTGCAGAGGAAAGCGGTTGTGTGTCATTTGTCAACTCTCCTACTCTTCAGTACTTGTACCTAGCTGACAACATGCTGAACATCCTACCAGCACACACCTTCTACAAGACTCCTCTGGTTGTCTTGGATCTCTCCATGAACCCTGGACTGAAAATAGAACTTAAAGCACTATCAGGACTGGAAAAGTCTCTGGAATACTTGCATTTACATGGTAATAGCCTGATAGATTTAAATATTGACTTGCCTTGTTTTAGTCACCTTAAACATTTAAACCTCTCTGAAAATCAGCTGAACTGGCTGCCTAAGTGGGACAGTGACTCTCCACTAGAAGTTCTGGACCTACGGAACAATAGGTTCAGTACATTACAGAACAGCAATATTTTAGCATTAGAAAATTCACTTAAAAACTTGTATCTCACTGGGAACCCACTCAGCTGCTGTGGAAACATCTGGCTTTCATCAATGATCCAGAACAAAAATGTTCAGATCCCCAATGTAGAGTATTTAATGTGCCAGCACACTCAGAATTTCGGATACCAGGATGAAATGCACATCAGGAACATTAGACCAGAAGACTGTGAAAAAGAGGATCTGAAGAAAATCAACATCCTCATTATATTAACATTTGTATTAGTTTTATCTGTGATCGTCATTGGTGTGGGTTCATTTTTTTGCTTCCGCAGGCAAAACTTTAGCCATCAGTTTAAAGCATAAGACACAAAATGCCTTGAAAACTGAAGAAATCAGGTGCTACACTGACAGTGTGTAGAAATGAAGGGTAAAATTCTCATCTTTGATTTTCAGCTGTGGATTTTAAAAGCTTTTGAAGTGCCCCTGACCTTCACCATTGGTCTGGGTTGCAGGGACTGGAAGGAGATTTTGCTGTGTTTTGCAGATCCACAGTTTAACTCAAAGAGGAGAAATTTGGCCCATGTGTGCAATATATATTTAACTGAGTTTAATGTGAAGAAAGTCATCTCTGGGGTGAAGGCTTTTTAAAATAATCCTGGAGCATGAATTTCAACCAGCTAACATTGAACTGAAATGTTTATATTTCTAAGAAAAACTGTTGGGAAATCACTGCATATGGTTGCATTTCAATGCAGAAGAATAATATATCTATTTTTGAAGGTCACGGGAGGTTAGACTGCAAAAAGGTGTTTTGAAGATACCAGTGTGAAATAATGCATAGGGAACACAGTCCTGGGCCATTATTCAGGTGTGTCTTTCTACTGTCTTTCCCCAGAATTATATTATTGTCTAGAGGACGTGCTGCAAGAAGAGTTCTGTAGGTCCTCATTCTGTGCTGGGTTTACCATGGCTAGCCGGTTGTGTTGCTCAGAGTTGACACTGACAAATGTTATGTCCCGTACTCTCACAGAAAATTCACCCTTTTGAAGGGAACATGACAGTGGGTGGGAGCCTGACCTGCTAACAGGGTTCAGTGGCTTTGAAAAGGAACTAAATCAGGTCTTCTGTTAATGCCAGGAACTGTCCATTCAGGCACATAAGAGAAATAGAGGTCAAAATGAAACCTGTCCAGATAAATAACTCAGAGTCAAATTGCTGCTCCATTTCAGTTTCTTCCAGCTAGTGAATGTCAAAATTACCACACTACAAAAAAAGGTGTATAATTATATTTTTAAAGCAGTTATGTATGAAACTGGCTGGTGGTTTTCATTGTGGAATTTTGTACAATAAAACACCTTTGAATTTTGTAAAACACACAAGGCTGTGGATTATTAAAGCATCAGCTTGGAATGCTCCACAGATGAAAAGAAATATCTTCCTATTTTTCTATGGTGTTCAGAGTCCACCTTAGACCTTTACCTTCTGGTCCTGAAGCAGGGACAGCTGCTCCATATTTTAGAGTACAACCAGTGGAGAATAAAGAGATGTAGGCAATAATTTGGAACAAGTTGCCCAGAAAAGTTGTGGCTGCCCCATCCCTGGAAGTGTTCAAGGCCAGACTGGATGTGGCTTGGAGCAGCCTGGTCTAGCAGAAGATGTCCCTGCCCATGGCAGGGGATTGGAACAAGATGATCTTTAAGGTCCCTTCCAAACCAAACCAAACCGTTTTGTGATTTCTGTGATCCTATGAATTTGAACAAACCATCAGCAGCAATAGGGCCTGATCTAACACATATGAAAGCCAATGCTACTCTTTGGCTCAAGCCCTTAATCTTGTAGGAGAAGGCTTGCACAAGCAGCGACCCGAGGGATAAGTTGGAAGCTCAACGCTGAAGATGGTGAACTTCTCCTTTGGTGTGAAAGCAAGCCAAGCTGTGTGCCCAGATGCTGACTTGCCACACACTGAGTTCATGGCTTTTATGTCTAGCGTGGTAAGACTATTTCTCTTTCCGTGAGAGGCAGTATTAGCTTGGCTGCCATAACTAGAATTAGTTAATAACCTCATGACAGAGCCAAGCCCATTTAATTAACTGGTTTAACACTGCTTTTGTTTTGCTCTTCCAAAAGGAAGTGCTTGTATTACTAAACATCTGGGACTAATTAGACTTCCATTGACTTCCCTGGGAGCAGAAACAGTTTTTTTGAGGAGTAAGTCTCAGAAGTAAAGTGCAGCATGGCTGATTTGGATTTTTTTGTTAGCAGCATAAGCAGTGATATGAGCCTGCTTCAGCCAATTCTTTTACTCTGGATGAGACGAGAAGCATGAGGGGAAGAAAATATGAATACATTTACAAAGAGAGGGAAAAGAGGGAAAAATGGGAGCTCTACATTACATTGTTCAGAATTATTCAAAATAGGGGTATGCAGATCTCAGCCCCACCTCTTGCCTCTCCTGTGTGTTACTGTGCCTGCAACAAGCCCAAATGCTAAAGAACCTGATCTTACATCAAAGGTAGCCATTGCTCATTACACATCTTTCCACCAGTCAGCCCCATTGTCCCAGTAGGCTGGTGTTATGGTTTAACGAAGCAGATTATTAACCCTACCCCAGTGGAACCAGGACAGTAGGCATGATACAGGCTGTTTTGGCTGTTAGAGCATTTGGGATTTATGCAGTCAGTGCAAACTCTGTTTTCTTTAAGCTGCCACATGCAAAAAATGGCTTCCTTTCTGCAGCTGTTTGCATGAGACAGGACAATAGTAACACAGAATCCTAAACTGGTTTGGGTTGGAAAGCACCTTAAAGACCATCTCATTTCAACCCTGCTGCCAGGAGGAGAGATGCCACTTGCTAAACCGGGTTGCTCAGGGCCCCATCCAACCTGCCCTTGCACACTTCCAGGGATGGGGCAGCCACAGCTTCTCTGGGCAACCTGTGCCAGGGCCTTACCACCCTCACAACCAAGAATTTCTTCTGACACTTAATCTAGACCTCCCTTCTTTCGGTTTAAAACCGTTGCTCCTTGTCCTGTCACTATCTGCCCGTATAAAAAGTCCATCTCTCTCCTTATAAACCCCTTTAGGAACAGGAAGGCAGCAGTGAGGTCTCCCTGCAGTCTTCTCTTCTCCATGCTGAACAACAATAGATCTCCCTTAAGCATTTCTTACCACAGTTTGCTGCGTTTTCTTCCTGAAACCATCCTCTGTAGTGGGATCAAGTAGATGTAAGTACTGGAAGCACTAGAAACACTCCCAGGGAGGGTCCCTACAAGCTCAGCAAGTCATGACACATGTTGGTCATCCATGGAAAATCAAGTCTCAGTTTCCAGAAACTTGATTTTTTTCTTCAAAGCCAAGACAAAATAACACCCTAGCAGGGTACCTGTCTCTGGCCACAGATCTTTGCTGGGACCCTGCTCAGCTCTAAAGTAGCCACGATGGGTTAGTATACTGGACAGTAAGGGCCTCCTAATACTTTGGAAACTCAAAGCCTTTCCTCTCTATATCTATTCCCCATGTCATTCAGTAGTCTCTTATTTGCCCATGGAGAAACAAACTGAAGTAAAAGTATCGGTTACCAGGGAAATGGGATGAAACTGAAATGGGAGGAAGAAGAAACTGAAAACTCATGGAAGAACTTTCTGAGGAGGACCTGTCAGGCTATGCTACATTCTTTCATAAGCAATTTGGAGGCTGATGCAACATGATATTAAGCAAAATTTTGGCAAATACAAGGGAACAATCCTGCAACACTGAGTCTGTTTTCTTCCAAGCTATTGATCATGGCTGTTCTGCAGAGCCAAGTTAGTTCCACAGATTCCCTCCTCCAGTCCATTTTTAGCAGCTGTCACATCAGACACACATTTGGGAGACACATGGGAGACCTGATTGCAGCCTTTCCATACTTAAAGGGGGCTTGTAAGAAAGAGGAAGAGTGGCTTTTTACACAGGGAGATAGTGACAGGAGAAGGGGGAACAGCTTTGAAATAAAAGAATGGAGATTTAGATGAGGAAGGAATTCTTTACTGTGAAGGTGGTAAAACACTGGCACAGGTTGCAAAGAAGCTGTGGATCCTCATCCATGGAAGTGTTCAAGGCCAGGTTGGATGGAGCTTGGAGCAACCTGGTCCAGTGGAAGGTGTCCTTGCCCATGGCAGGGGACTGGAACTGGGTGTTGTTTAAGGTCCTGTCCAACCCAGACCATTCTGTGACTTCATAATTTTCCAGTTCATAAGCAGTATACTCTATGAAGAAACATTCTAGAAGGTGACTATAGAAGAGATTTCTCTTTACTCTTCCTGACTTTCCCAGAAAAAGGGGTGGAGAAGGGAGTGCCTGGTCTTGGAGACCAGTGAAAGAGAATTCCATTTTCAGGTAGAAAACCCACCAAAGAGAAGAAGGTTTGGAATGGGCAACTAGGCTGGAGGTATGGCACAAGGAGAACGGAAGAGGAATAAGAACAGCTAAACGAGGAATCTGGAATCCAAATCACAGAATCATTGAATAGTTAGGGTTGCAAGGCACCTCTGGAGATCATCTAGTCCAACCGCCCTGCTAGAGCAGGTTCACCCAGAGCGTATTGCATGGGATTGTGTTAACGAGGGTTTTAAAGATTTCCAGAGGAGGAGACTCCACAGTCTCTCTCTGGACAGCCTAATGTAGTACTCTGTAACCCTTACAGTGAAGAATGGGGAAGGAATGGTCAGGATGAAATTAGAACCAGAAGCAGGAACTAGGCTTGTTCAGCCTGGAGAAGAGACAGTCTTGAGGGGAAATCTTTTGTCATTACTGGAGGGACAGCTACAAGGACCAGCATCACCTCCTCCCATGAGTGTTCACTGAAGGGACAAGATACAACTGCTGAGAGCTGCAGCTGGGGAAGTTCACATTAAACATAAGGGAAAAATTCTTCATGATGAGAGAGGCCGAACTCTGAAAAGGCCTTGGGGACTTTCAAAACTCATCAGGGCAAGGCCCTGAGCAACTACTTCTGACACTGAAGTTGGCCCAGCTTCAATCGGGAGCTAGATTGGAGTTCTCCAGAGGCTCCTTCTGTTCTGAGTTATTCTTCAAATCTTTGGAAAACAAGAATGGGTCATGCACTTAGGTGAGGAGTAGAGCAGCAGAGAAACAGAGCTTGTAAGTGACATCTGCTCCCTGCACTGAAGCAGTGGAAGGGATTTGGCAGGAGAAGTGTCCAGAAAGATGGCAAAAGTGGCTGATGATGTCAGATGTGGACAGAGCTAGTCAGCTCATGGAAGTCTCAGTTCACATAATCTTTCCGTTTTTTTCCCCTCCCCAGTTTTATTGCTCAAAATTAAAGTTAATATTTCTAAAATTTTCCATGAAAATTCTGAAAAATATTAATTTGGCAAATGTCTCCTTTTTAAGACTAGAGCTTCAATTTTAATTCAGATATTTCTACGGCAGAAGCACATACAATAAAATATTTTAAAAAATCATTGCTACATTCAGTTTGCTTTAATGATACTTGTTCTAGAGAAGATAAGGAAATATTTCAATCAGCTAATAGCAAATAACATCCCTCCAGGTTATCGCTAAATTAAGCAAAGCAAAATAAACCAAAATGAAATAGACATAAAATATTAGGCTGTTGAAATTATATAAATCTTTTCACGTTTCAAAATATCAATTAGTGTTGGGACACAGGAAGAACATAAAATAAAATAATGGTAGTTGCCTTTTGAAGTTCTAGAAGAGACCCATCAGGTAAGGTTTTCATTCAAAAATGTTTTATGTTGTAGAACTTCCTTCCATCACGAGTACTTACATTGTAATTCATGCTTTTAAAAATAATATTTACAAGTTTCATTACTCCACTGCCTTTCACTTTAAAATGTTGTTACAAAAAGTTCTGGCAAGAAGCATAGATTGAAGAGTTTCAAACCCTCATTTTCACTGATTGTTGTTTACTCTTGGAAAACACTTTGTAGCTGTCTTTAGCATAGGTTTCTTGCCTCACATATGTGATTCAAGACTGCATGTTTTCTTTAATCTCTCCCTGTGCTACACCACAGACATCAAGCAAGTAATTGAATTGTTGAAATGGACCCATCACCCCTAAATCAAGCTCTTTTCCTGTTTGGAAAGAATTATGCCCACTGAGGTGGAGATCCAGAAAATTATTTTGGTGCTTTAATTGCCACTCTAGATATTTAAACCCAAAATATAAGTCTTTGCACTCCTTGTTTAGCTGCTGGTTCTTCCACCTGGTGCCTGAAGTCTTTAGAGGACTGTGTTTGACATGGAAATTCCCTGTGAATTTCTGCTTCTTGGGATATTCAGAAATGCCACAAACAGCACAAAACCATTTTCATATGTGGGTAAGCCCCAACTGAACTCTTATTTTGAACATCCCTTTACCAAGTCTCCTAAGTGGATAGATATTGCCAAAGCATCACTGCTGCATAAGGCTCTGTAGGAAGTGTAGCTGGAAATAGAGCTGCCATGATAACTCCATGTCTAGATGGCTAGTCTGGTTCTCTCCCCTACCCTCCTGGGTGTTTTCTATTCTTTAAGTGCTGCCCTCCTTTCCAGGCCAAGGGGAGTTCTACATGGATCCTATCAATTTATCCTCAGTTTTGTCTCAATATGCAGAATGTTGTGCTCCTTAAAGGACATTTAGGTAACCCCTGGAGGACAGAACTGTTCTCTCCACACGAAAATCTGGCTGCTGAGACTGCAGAAGGCAGAGGGGAAGAGCTTGAACAGGACACTTGGGAAGTACCATGCTCCCATTTTTCTTGACATACTGATTAGGACAGTTCCTTTCCTGCAGAAGAGGACATTAAGCCGTGATATGTCATATGTGCTCTGAACACTATGTTATAGGAGAAAAGAGAAAGAAAAACCACCACAACCTCCATTTACTGTTTTGTAAGGAAGGCTGAGGTATGTGAACCACCAGTGGTCAGTTCTGTCTCCCTCTATAGCCTAGATTACGGCCTTTAACTCACTGAGGGAGGTTAAAACGAAAAAACCATCATGAAGGATTATAACATCTGAGTCCCCTGACAGATATCTAAATTCCCATGTGGTGTCTACATCCACATGAGCTGGAGACTCAGTTTGTCTGGGTGACTCACAGCCCTGATACGGAATGAGCCAAGCCTCTCTTCAGCTGTGTTGGCAAGATCTCCACTAGCTGCAAAAGGAGCGTTGACCACAAGCTCATATGGTGATGTTTGCATTTATGTGTAAGTATCTTAGAATCATGGAATTATTTAAGTTGGAGAAGACGCCTAAGGTCATTGAGCCCAAGTGTTTCCCCAGCCCTGTCAAGGCCACCACTAACCCATGTCCCCAAGTGCCACATTCCCTGGGCAGCCTTTTCCAATGCTTTCAATTATTTTTCAATGTTCTTTCAGTGAAGAAATTTTCCCAGTATCCATTCTAAACCCTGGCACAACTTGAGACCATTTTCTTTTCCTATTATTTGTTACTTGTTAGAGGACACCAACCCCCACCAGGCTACACGCTCCTCTTAGGGAGCTGTAGAGAGTGAGAAGGTCCCCCCTGAGCCTCCTTTTCTCCAGGCTGTTTCCCCAGCTCCCTCAGCCACTCCTCACCAGACTCATGCTTCAGATCCTTCCCCAGCTCCGTTGCACTTCTGTGGACATGCTCTAGCACTTCTGTGTCCTTCTTATCATGAAGGTCCCAAAACTGGCCCCAGGGTTTGAGGTGTGGCCTCAGCAGTGCCCAGCACAGGGGATGGTCACTGCTGGGTCCTGCTGGCCACACTATTGCAGGTACAGGGCAGAGCTTAGTCTTACCCTAGAGCTAAAGGCTTGAATCTATTGTCTAAACATAGGCAGCTAGTTCAGTCTGTGGCAAGAAACTAGTGTCATTGGGGATGTTCCTGGTGTTTGGGCTGTATAAATACAGAATTTGCAGATATGATACAGGATAGAGAAGCAAATGAGCTATACTTGACACTCAGCTGGAGCTCAGGCAGCAAACCCCAGGATAACTCAGACAACTGAACACTACTTTGTGGTATCCAGTCAAACTCACTATTGAACAAGAAACTCAGAATCAGTTTGAAAAACTTAGGTTCCAACTGCTTTGCTTTAACTGGTTGATATGTTAGGTCTGATCTCTGAAGTCTAATGTCAGCTTACCCTCTTCAAACTGTAATGAAACCCAAAAATCAAGACCAGCTTTCAATGAGGAATGTGTTGCACAACTCTCTGCCTGTGCACATCCAGTGTCATATCATAATCTTTTCTCACCATGTAATTGCTTTCCCAGTGTCTTGCTTCCTTAGGCTGCTCATGAGGAGGATTCTGAGTAGATGCAATCAAATGCAATGGCAGTACCTGTTTGCGCACTACAGATCGTGTCACTTCATTTGGTTTGCATCACGCACCTCCTACTGCTCTTCAGTAGACCTCTGGATCACCCACATAAAGTATTCTCAGATGTCTCCTAGCAGAGTACCTGAGTGATGCACAGTTAAACAAATCACTTAGTGAGATCTGTGGAGCAATGCTTTCAGCATCTCGTTACCCAAACGTTGTTGGTGTTTTTTCTTACCACTTCTTATTTCACAGCTTGCTTGGATTTTGGTCTTGTGCAAGAGTTATTATGGGAATAAAGTCCTATCTCAAAGAAAGATCTTGCTTTATTTGGATGAAATAAAATGAGCAGTTCTCCCTAACTTCCTTCCTCCAATAACAACAACAACAACAGCAACAACAACAACAACAATAATAATAATAATAATAACACGCTTTCTTAAAATAATAAAGGCCTAAAAGACATATCTATGTTTTCCATACAAACATTCAAAACTCTCTCGCTTTTCCACTGCACTATTTCTGATATCCCACAAATTTGAACATGCTATTCACACTAGAAAGGTATGGCAGTTATTTTTCTGGTTAAACCAGTGCAGTTTTTGAAGATTTCTCAGCTGTAAACGAACAAGGTCAACTTACAATCTGTTCACCAGCTGAGCCCTCACAACTCTCTACACCTCTCCTTGAAGTAGTTTAAATCGTCGGTTTAAATCATCTTCATGTTTCACTTGACAAATGGACCAGGCTAAGACTATGTCCAGTAACATTTACATACTGGGTAGGGATAATTTTTTAGGTCACGAGACACAGCTCCATGGCAGCTGCTTCTGTCTGCCTTCTGCTGTCTTGCTTTGCAGAGTTCCCAGGTGGGGCTCCTCAAGATCCCTTTAGGTCTCAAGAGTGAGGTTATAAAACCTGGCAAAGTTTTCCAGCCAGACACTGTGAGAGAGTTCAGAGGGGATCCAGCAGCAACTGGGAAAGGTGTGAAAAATGGGACCTTTGCAGAAAGGTTATGAGAATTGTTTCATAGTGGAAGGGGGAGAATTAAAGCACATAAACAGAAAGGGATGTTTTAAACATTCTGAATCAGCTGGGAAGAAGGAAGAAATGCATAGAAAATGTAAGTCAAATGTTGAGTGGATTTTTGCAGCCTCACTGGAGGCAGAGAAGTAAATATATGTTGGGATCAATACTGAACCCAAGGAACCCAGCAGGGTCTGTCTCCTGGAAGAGGAAGGGAGCAGATGCTTTCCCATCACTTACAGGTGTTGAAATGCAAATTATTCAGGCCTTCAGAGGCAACTCTCATTATCCTGGAGAGTTTTCAGATCAGCATTAGTGCCTGAATAAAAGTTGTCCCAGAACAATTAAATCAGCATTTCTAAACTCCTGCTTGGGAGCAGCCCTTTGGT
The DNA here is from genome assembly GCA_013400235.1 of Oriolus oriolus. Taxonomy (NCBI): domain Eukaryota; kingdom Metazoa; phylum Chordata; class Aves; order Passeriformes; family Corvidae; genus Oriolus; species Oriolus oriolus. Next base: position 75,304 of record VXBT01013465.1, on the reverse strand, counting down.
GGGATAGTTTTGGTGATATCAGTGAAGGCAGTATTGTTCTTGGTGCTCACTTTTTGCTCTGCAAAGGGTACCAACAACACATGTGGGACAGACGGTGACTGATGCTCAGCAAGTTCAATGCATCCAGCAACTTTATGGACTGTGCTCAGAGGACAATTTGGGTGAAAGCTGGTGGCACCATCAAAACTGAGGCTTTGTACAAGGTATTCACTCTTTTAATGCATTTGTTTTTCCTCCAGCTGTTGTGTTTATTCCATCTTGACCACTGCCTTCCTCTCCCTCTGTTTTTCACTGGATTCCTCTTATCTATTTCAAGCTGTCAGTCCCAAACAGGACATAAACTCAACAAAATTTGATCCCAAACTGAACTTTGAGCTGTATCATACGTGAGTGTACTGGAGATTAGGTCAAGGGAATTTATGCACCCATATTTCATCAAGAGGTGAGGCGTCTCTTCCTTGTTTATTATTTCTAAAATATATAAATCTTTAGAAATAATATTACTGACTAGAAAAAAAAACCCCAAAGCCCTGCTCTAATTGGAACAGTCATTTCACTGCACCAAATTATTATAGTATCAGCCAAATCTGTGCTCCAAAGGATGCAGGCAAGCATGAATTATGGGCTGGCACTTCGTCAAAAATGCAGCTATTGTTCTCAAAAACAGGATGCAGACTAAGGGGAAATGGCGTCTACTCTTGACTGTTCATAGCATAGGAATAAAACCCCCACTGTAATCCTATTGAAAAGGTGGAAGGTCAGATCTTCATGGGAGAATTATGTTATAGACACGTTCTCCTGAATCTGTTGATTTCCACTCTGGATCATCAAGCATAGGTGAAAGCATTTACTTTATCCGTCATGTTGTGGAGTGTGTTACCCCTAACATGCAGCACATGCAGAAGACTTGAAAGCAGCAACTGATAACTTATAAACTTGGAAAGTACTTTTTAAGCCAGATTTTTCATCAGAACCCACATAAAATTAATGTGAAAATCAATGCAGATTTTGAACGTAGGTAGAGAAAGAAGAACTATTCTTTTTACATTCGTCTGGTGAGGACTTGTCCCTGTTACAGTCATACTGAGAGTTCTGCAGGGGTCAGGTGTGTTTGGTGTGTATCAAAACATGTCTGAAGGTCTAGTCAAACTCAATCAAAAACAGGTGAAAAGAAAACTAATCTGCTTCTTCCACATATGGAGAGGACCTGCATAAGTTCCTCCAAGTACACAGAGAAACTACAAAATGTGCCTCCATTTGAAGCATCCTCATCCAGTAAATATCTGCTTGCACACAGTTCTCACCCTGCAAATTGTGTTGGTAGCTCACACACCACATTTGCAGCAAAACACATTTTGCATTGGCCAGGGGTGAAACTGTGCACAAAGTGGGGGCTCTGCACTAACCTCAAGGCATATTTGCTGAATTTCTTTCAATGGCCATTTCCCAGATACCCCAGAACTGGAGCTAAAATCAAGGCTTCCAGTTTAATAACCAGACCAATGATCTGCTCCTTGGCCAAAGTTCAGTTGAACGGGACTTCCCTGTATTGTTCTTCTGGCAGGATGGCTGCCCTCCTCCCTCCCTTGGGTCAGGAAAGCCCATGTGTAGCTTCCAAAAGGGTGCTGGACCATAGGATGTTGTGAGAGAACACCCTTCTGCTGTTTAGCAATACTTAGATACATTGAAGAGTAGGTCCTCTTTGCAACAGAGGGAAGGATGGAGGAATAGAGCAGGGAAAACAACCCAGGGGGCTCAGCAGCAGACTTGCTGCCCCTCTGGGGTGCTTTTGGATCCAGTGGTAAGGAATAAATCATGCTGATCCCAGACTGGGCCTGCTCAGTGCTACTGTTTTCCTTTCATTCAGTAATATGTGTCACAAATAATTTCTTTATAACCCAACCCTGTCTCAGGCTGTGAGTATATTCCTCCATTTAGGAAGCAGCCCCTTGAGGACGGTTGCTCCAGACAAGTCCTGTGGTAGGGAAAATGCTTCTTGGGAAAGGTCTTGGACAACTCCTGCCAGCAGCTTCATCTTTTTCTGACCTCCCCAAGGGTACATCTACACAGACATGTGCAGGCTGTGTATTTGCTCCACCTGAGTGCTGAGCTCGTTGGCCTCAAGCCAGTTCTGGCTGGGATCTGCGTGTCTTCATGTGCCAGAGCTCAGCTTCCACGAAGGAGCTTTCATGGGCACACCCATGACTGAAGACAGGGTCAGTTCATGCCCGACTGTGTCTCTTTACAATGATAAGCCCAAAGCAAGGTCAGGCTGAAGAGCCAGGAGGTGATGGAGCTGTTCTACAGCACTGCCCTCTGTTAAATTAGGAAAATTCCTCATTAAGCTGCAATCATCTGACCTCTTGGTTCTCTTGGGCTAGCAGTGATGGCTCAGTAGCCAGATAGACAGCTCTGACTTTCAGTGCTGTTTTATCCAGTGTAACGAGGCCATCCCAGAAGGGGCAGCAGAACATGCTAACATGTCTCACCACACCCAACCTGGGGATGGTCCAGGCATTGTTGCTAACATCACAAACCCAGGAGAGCTGGAGTGATTGGCAGCTGGCATGTAAAGGATGAGTCCTTACTATATATCATGCGTGATTAGTTAACACAAGCAGCGCCGTTTCCCTTCGAGCTCTTGGAGAAAGCTGTGGTACTTGCAGGATAGCAATGCTCCAGTGAAGAACTAGGTTTGGTGCCTGTGGATGGAGGAATAAATAAGGATGGGGCCAGTTTTGCAGTCAACTCACATAAATCAGTGGATGTCCTGCCTAAGGACTGGATTAGGTGCAGTCCCTTCCTTCCCACTGAGGAAGAGTGACCCAAGCGTTGCCAGGCTCTTCGTAGCCTCTGCAATGTTGTGGTTACACTCCGGTGAAGCAAAGAGGTCAGTGGGGCAGGGCTGAGGCTTAAGCAGTGCCTGGGAGCAAACCACAGCCCTTTGCTCACTGTGTGCTGGAGAGGGGAGGTGGGCTGGGAGGGGTGCAGGGAGGCCGTACAGCAGCCCAGGGGGGAGTTTGTTGGCTGATCCAGCAATGCTGCTCATGCAGAATCTTTGGCTGCCTGCTCCTGACTGGGGATGTTTAACAGATAAGCAGTTCCCTGATTATCAGCTGTAGAATAAGATAATCAATTTAACAAAACAAATATTACATTTTTCTCAGAGTGGGAGTATTGTCCCTTTTGGGGTGGCTTGGAAAATGCCCAAATGGACATGAAATATCAGGAGTGCAGGCAGAGGTCATGCAAGGTAGCAGGTCCTCTTTTCCTGGGGTACTTTTAGTCTTCAGCCTCTACTTGCAAAGTGTCAGGGACAATCTGAGCAGCCTGGGGTGCATGTGGACACACGATGCAGGACATTGCTTTTCACTGTTTTTTCTGTTGTCACCTTTTTTATCTAGCCAATTAGCAACCATGTTTAAGAAGCAAAACGAACAGCTTTTCTTCTGGAATTGCTTCCCTTTGGTTGTGTCCTTGCTGTCCAAGCAGGTGGCTCTCACTTGCTGCAGAGCTAGAAGGACTTGTTATTCATTTTTCAAATAAATTCTGGCTTGAATCACAGTGCACATGAATTGTATTGCTGGAAGGGCAGAGGTCTGGAGGAGAGCAAGTAGCTGTCATCACTGGGTAAGAATGGAAATCACAGCCAATTAATCACTATTACTTATTGATTTACGACATTTAAATTAATTAATAGCATTTGAATATGTAAACTCCTTTCTTCTAAGCTTGCCAAAACCACCACACTCCAGACACTAATTACTGGACTGCAAAATATTGCAAAATACTGAAACTGAGCCTTGCAGGAGTTAATTAAGTGGAGCAGTGTAGGTGGAAGCTGAATGTAGAAGCTGTGACTCATGGTCCCTTGCTCGTATCCCTGTATTATTTGCATTAGTTGTACTGTTTGCAGACCTCTGACTTCTGAAACCTGGCAGCTTTAGTCAGCCCAGTAGAAATAAACAACAATCTAGAATTAACATCAGAGGAATGAATAACCTAAAGTGTAAACAATACATATAAAAGTTACCTGACAACCCAAGTATGAAAGTTTCTGCATGTTGGAGACGTTGCTCTTCACAGTAAGGTTAATTGATAGCATAACCAAAATAGGGCCACTTGGGGTTTCGGTTGTGCATCCAAATGGAGGGTGGCAAGAGTCCAGCCACGGCACCAGTGCCAAGTCAGACAGGAAATCTGAGAACCCGTTCAGGAAACTAAAGGAGTACGAAGGGAACTACAAATTAAAACCTGATAAGGGACACTATTCATGCAGATGGGAAATAAACTGTACTTGTACATACACAGTACTTTCTTAAGAACTCTTAATCCACTCATGCTGCTATGGAATGAAAATACATCATAGAATGTTTTTGGAAGACACCTAGAGGTCATGTCATTTCAATCCACCTGCCACGGGCAGGGACACCTTCCACTAGACCAGGTTGCTCCAAGCCTTGTCCAGCCTGGCCTTGAACACTTCCAGGGATGGGACAGCCACAGCTTCTCTGGGCAACCTGTGCCAGGGCCTCATCATCCCCACAGGAAAAAATTTCTTCCCAATATCCCATCTAAACCTGTCCTCTGGCAATGGGAAGCTTCTCCCTTTTCCTGTTGCTCCAGGCCCTTCTCCAAAGTCTCTCTCCCACTCTCTTGCAGCCCCTTTAGGCACTGACAGGGGCTCTAAGGTCTCCCCAGAGTCTTCTCTTCTCCAGGCTGAACACCACCAGCTCTCCCAGCCTGTCTCCAGAGCAGAGGGGCTTCAGCCTTCAGAGCATCTCCCTGCCTCCATTGGACTCACTCCGGCAGCTCCATGTCCTTCTGATGTTGGACCCCAGAGCTGGAAGCAGCTCTGCAGGTGGGGTCTCAGCAGGACAGAGGGATAGAATCCCTCCTTCCCTGCTGCCGACACTGTGGGATCAGCCTGGGATATGAGAGGTTTCTGGGTACGAGCACACAGCACACTCCAGGGCATGCTGAACTTCTCATCCGTCAGCAGCCCCAAGTCCTTCTCCCCGGGGCTGTTCTCAATCTATTCTCCAGTTTTCCCATGTTTGTGCATGGGATTACCACAATCCATGTGCAGGACACTGCACATGGCCGTGTTGCACTTCATGAGGTTCATACCATCCCACCTCTCCAGACTGTCCAGGTCCCTCTGCATGACATCCCTTCCCTCCAGCATGTTGACAAGCTGTTACAGGCATCAGGGAAAACAGCTGTTTCTCCTGCTCTATTCTGCTCACCTTGTATACTGTTTGCAAGTTTGGGTACCATAGTATAAGAAAGACATTAAGCCACTGGAGAGCATCCAAAGGAGGGCAATGAAGATGGTGAGGGGCCTTGAGGGGAAGCTGTATGAGGAGTGGCTGAGGTCACTTGGTCTGTTCAGCCTGGAGAAGGGATGACAGAGGGGAGGCCTCATTGCAGTAACAGCTTCCTTGTGAGGAGAAGAGGAGGGGCAGACACTGATTTCTGCTCTCTGGTGACAATCCCGAGGGAATGGCCTGAAAATGTGTCATGGGAGGTTTAGTTTGGATATTAGGGAAAGGTTCTCCCCTCAGAGGCTGTTTGAGCACTGGAACAGGCTCCCCAGGGCAGTGGTCACAGCACCAGCCTGACAGAGCCCAAGAAGCGTTTGGACAATGCTCTCAGGCACAGGATGTGACTCTCGGGGATGGTGCTGTGCAGGGCCAGGAGTCAGACTCAGTGATCCTGATGGGTCCCTTCTAACTCATACTGTGATTCCGTGATATTTTTAGCTTATTTCACTTCAGATAGAAAAATTGAGTTTCAACAGATTTCTGAAGACTATCAGACTGCAGAACTCCAACTGCAGAAGGTATTTTTCACTGGGACAACCATGGTTATTGTATAGAAGCTGACATCATATAAAATCGAGTTGCACATGGCCTTTGTTGAACATTTGCGTACGGGTAAAATATCATCACTTTGTGAGAGGTTACCATGGAAATGAGGAGAAATAGCAGCATCAGTCATCAGCTCTGCAGACTTAATTCAACCCAGTGTGCCAACATTATCCCAGAACTACTTATGTGGCTTCACATATGTGTCATTCAACAAAAAGGAAGGCTCACTGTGCATTATCTTACTCATCTGGGACAAGAGAAAGCAGAATGGAGCTTTGATCACATACCTTTGCAGACTCAAGAAGCTTCACTGCACAGGCATGTGGCTCCAACAAGGCTGAGATGATCTTGTATCTTTTTTCCTTAAAAAAACACATCAGGCTGACCTGAAATCATGGCTTCATCTGTGCTGTATGTTCTGCCAAATTTCAACAGGCAAATTTGCATCAATAACTACATAAACCCAGGATGAACCTGCTGATATAATTGATGACTGCTGATGACACATGTGAGAGCTTCCCTGATGCTACTGCTGGAGTTGCTGTCTTAGGGCAGCCTCATCCAGGGGGACAGATCCCATGACAAAGAAGGGCAGATGAAGGCAGACATAGCAATCTCGAAGTCCATCTCTCACCTCCAAGCCTCTACCCAGACTACTGTGCTACCAGGCACTCTGGGAAGGAGAAGGAGAAGGAGAAGGAGAAGGAGAAGGAGAAGGAGAAGGAGAAGGAGAAGGAGAAGGAGAAGGAGAAGGAGAAGGAGAAGGAGAAGGAGAAGGAGAAGGAGAAGGAGAAAGAAGGAGAAGGAGAAGGAGAAGGAGAAGGAGAAGGAGAAGGAGAAGGAGAAGGAGAAGGAGAAGGAGAAGGAGAAGGAGAAGGAGAAGGAGAAGGGAACCACCTCAACAGAAAATTGCTTGAAAATTTCATATGAAGTTGATATAACCTATCTGTTTAGTTTATTCTTTGGAAACTGAACCAGCAGTATAATTGATGGGATTAATCTTTACCAAACATATCTCCACCAGCTCTAGTCTAGACAGAGACAGTTACCCTTCAGAGCAGCATCTGCAGCCTTAGCTGGGCCCAGGAATGATTTGTTAGCTAGTAAGATGCCACTTATGTCTTTCCTTTTCTGGAAAAAACAAACCGAAAAAAACCCAAACAAGCCAACCCCAAAAAACCCAACCAAACAAAAAACTCACTGGAAATTTATAGCTGAAAGCAATTTTGCAGTAGTCTCAATGAAATACAAAGCAGATGTCTTCAAGGAGCAGGAACAGAGCAGAGCTGACTAATGCCTCAGTGGCACAGACAACTTTAAGCCTTATTTCAAAGACTGAACTGAGAGTGGATCTGTGCTTCAAAACTTGGTTTGTGCTTTTTTCATAAAGCAATTACAAAAAACATTGTATTTGGCATTTGTTTTCTTATAAACAATGCAAAAAACCCTTACTCATTGTTTCTTATAATTTCTTCCCTTTGGCCTGTTGTTTGTGTTTCGAAATACCTGTTCCCAGTTTTGACTCCTAGCAGATATGTCTTCGATATTTTTCTGAATTAATTAAGATTTATTGCATTCTAGTTTTGGTATTCCAGTCTCACTTACTTCTATAGCATTATTTGAGATTGGCAGGAGATCTGGGATTCACATAAGTCCAGATGAAGCTTAAGTACATCTGGTTGAGGACTTGAAAAGCACTAAGAGTGAGTCTTTAAAGGATCCAACATAAATCCGTGCATCATTGCTGTTAGAAAATGTGCAGTTTCAGTCTCAGAGTTTCCAGAAATTGTAGACAGCATTCTGACACCAAGAGACATTTACAAACATGTGTTTGGGCTTCAACAGAAAGCAGGAAAGTATCAGAAAACAGTTATTGGGAAAATTAGTTTAATTCTTAAAATTATATTTCCCATTACAGCAAAGTGTTGCCTGTTCCATAATGTGTTCAGCTGGGAAAAACATCAAAAAGGAAAAAAAACCTTCACAGATCATTAATGAGTTCAATAGCTGCAAAAAATGCACTGGTAAGATCCTGGTAATTAGAAACATCACCAAGCCTAACAAAATGGACTATCATCAAAGGAATCTTATATTTAAAAAGTATGCAGATTACAAAGGGAGACTGTTAATGATATATAAAAATTGCTTAATAATGTAATGATTAACAAAGAGTCATATGAAATCCTTTCTTAGACACTTAAATTATTCCCTTATTTATGTAATTGTTGTCCTCATTCCTTTCCACAATATTTACTTCGTCAGGCATTTTGCAAAGTTAGTAACGGAACTTTGAGGTTTTGGACTGTATGTGCACCTCTGTTACTGAAAAATCCTGTATAAAAAGAGGTGTGGTTTGACCTAGGAGCTCTGAAAGGATCAAGATGGGCCATTTACAGTACTGAAACTGAGAAAAAAGCCCCAAACAATGTCCAGGAAGAGCCTTTCACTTCACTTTGTAGATTCTTCTAAATTTTTTTCCCCCCAAACCTGGCACGATTTTGGTCTGGAATCTTAACATCTTCAGGGTGATCTTATGCAAATGGTTCTTCAAATCTGGGCTCTGGGTCCTGGCCTGATGGTGGTCAGATCCATTCCATCATACTTAATGCTCGGTAGATAATTTAAGGTGTTGGGTGTTGGTTTACAACCAACAGCGATACAGAGTTGCCTTCAGAGGAGTCGTGTACCAAGAAATGATTTTGGGGTATGAAGGATGGTCATCAGAGACTCTTTTCTCTTTCCATGGCCAACAGTAGAAGTACAACTTAAAGCAGGCACAGAACTTTTCAGAAGCTGAAATAAAGTGTCAGATCCAGCCATTAACACTTCACCAATTAGTGTGGGATGAAGTCTTTTCTACTTCTATTTTAAGTCTTTTCTACTGAAGCCAACACAACCTGGTCTTCCCCTTTTATTAGAAAGAGCTCAGAGAAGCACTTGCTAAGGGAGGTCCAGAAGTGCTTGATCCACCCTTAGAGACTGAATGAGGATACCGATGATCTTTTCATGACTTGCCCAGTCTTTATCTCTGTAAGACTGGAGGGGATCAGTTGCTGGATCAGACTCTTCTACAATCAGGCTCTAAAAGCACCTCTTTCTCTCCAGTGGCAAAACCACTGAGCTCAGACGCAAATATTAACATCACATACATCTATATTTAATCTGGCAAATCCCACCAATTTGATTCAAATATAAAACACATATCGTGCAATTTCGTCTTGAATACTTGTAGTCTCGACAGTGCATCAGGATATCTCCTATGGTCTAGCAAAGGAATGTCTCCAAAGCCATTATTATGCACATGATGTTTATTAGAAGTAAAGTGTCTGTGATATCTGCTATTGAGTGATAATGTGAGAGGCTGAAGATCAGAGTTTATAATTTAATCACTTTTTCTGATCGTCTAGAGGCCAGATGTTTAAGCAAGAAGATGATTAGCACTGAGTAGGTGGAAGGTTGAGGAGAGAATGATTATGTAGAACTGAAAATTGCACGTTCTCCAGAATCTTATGTGACTGTATGTCACAGTGGGCTTCTTCAGATTGCACCAGGAGCCAAACTCTATGTATGTCCTCCAACAAAATGAAAAATTATAACAGTAAGAATAGTTACAGTCTGGCTTTGAACAATCAGGTGTTAATAAACCTGTGGGATCAAAGAAATGTATTTGAATTTCAAGGTAACATGAATTTAAAAAAATTAACTGAAGATCACATTCTACTATATTGTTACAATGAGGCTGAATGGAGACATGAGTGAAGCACATAATAATCAAAGCAATTCAAACAATTAGTCTTTGGAGAAGGCAAAGATTTTCTCATGTGTGTATGAAAAGGGTCAATTATACCCTTTACTCATAGTCTGGGGTCTTCCTGTTGAGTCCTCTGCTCCTGCTGTATCTCTTGTCTCCTGGGTTATCCCACAGGTCCCTGTGGTGGCCTTTGTAATTCAAGGGATTGGTGCCAGCATGAGGCCTCTTGCCTCGAGTTCCTAACACCCAGAGCTCACCCTGCAGCTTGCACACGGAGCCAACCAGCAAGAGGTAATTCCACGGGGGGAGATTGTGACTCATGGATCACAGACTCGAGAAACCCACTGACTCAAAAGAAGAGAAAGACTGAGCATGCAGACTAATTAGCACGAGAAGCAAGAGAATCATTCAGCCAGTAGAAGGTAGGATACTAATTAATAAGAGAACTAGGTAACTTGTAGCCAATGAACCAAGACTTCCTTGTTCACTAAAATATATGTATAGTGTAAAGTTTTGAGAATCTGTGCTACTTTTTTGTGGGTTTACTACCTAGCATCCATCTTTGAAAATATGAAATCATCAAATACCTCAGCTCTGCATGTGAGATTGGCTGTCTGCGCACCAGGTGGTGAAACCCACTTTTAGGGACAGCAACAGTGTTATGCTAAATGGGCCATCAGAAAATGGATGGCAACTTGCACAGTTTCAGGTGGAGGGCACCTCTTGGGTTACAAATCCCAGCCATTTCTAGGAACAGCACCTTATACTTCAACTTAATTCAACAGACATGTAACTCCTATTTCACCTCATTGCTAAGCCTGATGACACATTAACTTTACACTACAGGTTGGCAACTTGACATACATTTTTTATAACATGCTCAAAGCCAAATGCCAGTGGCAAAATTCTGGCATCAAGTGAGGGCAAGGGTTTTGATTTGAATGTGGCAAAAGTTTGCCTCAATCTCTGACCTCTGGACACTTCTCTTTTGTTGAGATAAGAAGCGATGCAGAGTCCTCATGCAGGTGCAAAAGGGAGCTGTTTATTCCAAAAACCCAGCCTTTTTAAGCAGTTAGCCGGTTATCAGTTCACATACTTTTAAAGCACAACAAGCCCAAGTCAACCAACCACCATACACCACAAAGTGGACATAATGTGGACATGCAGCAGTCCCGCAGCACGTCTCTCACATCTCTCACGTCTCTCACGTCTCTCTCTTCTAGCTGAGTCACTCTCCCATAGTTCCCTTCTACTTAGCCTAAGTAACAGGCCAGAGCCATGATTTTACAGGGACCACAAGGCCTCCATTTTATAAGGTTTTACCTATACGCCACACTCCTTCACTCTGGACATTTTTGATCCAGTTTTAAAGGTTGTGCAAGGACCTTCACTTAGGACTGGCTGTCTCAAGCCAGCATCTTCTTGCAGTGCTCATGTGCCACAGCAGCAGCAATATTGTTAGCCAATAGCAAAATGATGTGACAAAATGATTTTTTTGTAGAGACTGGATTTATAGACAGCAGAGTATTTTCCTTTAGAGATATGAAAGATATAAACAGGACCAGAGCTTTCTTCCTGCAAGCATTTACATATGTGCCATGCTTCATTTATCAGAGTGGGCTAATTGACACCAGACACTGTGTACATAAAGTTAAATATGTGTACAAATACTATGAGCACGAGGGGGTTGAAAAGTAAAAGAAAGCCCTTAGGCTAACAGTTATATGTAATCAAGTGGGTGATTAAGATTTGTCAGCTTAGCTATGGTACTTGGCTTGTGCGTGTTCTTTATGTGCAAGACCACGACTCTGCTCTGACACGCTGGCAGGGGAGAGATTCCAGCAGGAATCTCTACATCTGAGCTGTACTGAGAGCAGGAACATGCATGGTGAGGACATCTTAACAACAAGCAGCATTTTGGTAAAGGCCAGGGGAGATGTGCTGCCAAACCTGAGCCACCCTTCTTCAAACCCACTTCTCAAAGGTCTTTGCTGCAAGTGACTGGGGGGCTTGTGCAGGGGATGAGGGGTGAGTTTCTACTTTAGCTCAGGGAGCCACACAGATCTTGCAGTAGGTTTGGGAAAAGGTCTTGCCACCCCCTTGAAAAATAAATCATGATTTTATCTCAACACTGTCTCTTTCCAGGAGGTGCAACACTCAGAAGATTTGCATAGCTGAAGTGATTATAGACATTACTCAGAAGCATTTACCTTAACACAGTGACTCTTGACTAGCAGGACAATCTAAAAGGGACACTTTAAAAACTTTTTCTTTCTTAATCAGCTTTTTTTGTTGCACCTCTGCACTCCCAAATTTTAGAACTGGCATGCAAGCTAACAAACCTGAGTGTAAAACATATTACAAAAATTTTTCAGCTTGTCTGAGTCTTCCTCATCTATGTGAGTAAAACCAGGTAGGTTCAGAAAAAAGAGGAAAACAAAAGAATTTTATATGACAAGCTATCATGGAGGGAAGGGAGGACTGTGTTACTCAGTGGTTTGGTGATACCAAAAGTGTACATGCTAAAATAGTGGCTTTCTGTGATTTTCCATAAAAGGCCTGGAAGGATATAATCCCAATAAACAAATCTGACAGCATACCAGGTCTGGCAGCATGCCAAATAAATCTGAGTCATGTGAGTTACAATGGTTCCTTCACCAGAAGTACAGGAGTGCACTGGGAGAAAGGAAACAAGAATCACAGTTCTTGGCATCATCAGGGAGTGCACACCAGACTGTGTCAGGATGGCTCTCGTAGCATATCTGTTAAAAAAAAAAAGCTTTGCAAAGGAGAGAGATTAAAAAGAAATATTGCTCAAAACCACTTCTGATAGATCTTGGGAATATCTACTAATATATTAATGTATATATACTAAAATAGAACTTCCCAAGATCTATTATGACTGGTTTTGACCTATTAATACATTAATATATTTATTATAATAGATCTTTGCAAGATCTCTGAGGAGTAGTTTTGAGCAATATTTCTTTTTAAATCTCCTCTTCTTTGCAAACTATTTTTATTAATTTTTTAAAATTAGCTTAAATATTGGTCTAAACTGCACAAGAGGAGCTGAAGCTCTAAAAATCACATCTAATTGAACTGTTTCGCTCTGGAAGAACTAAAGAACCTGAACCTGTTGGAGTGAGTCCAGAGGAGGCCATGGAGATGCTCCAAAAGCTGGAGCACCTCTGCTCTGGAGACAGGCTGGGAGAGCTGGGGGTGTTCAGCCTGGAGAAGAGAAGGCTCTGGAGAGACCTTAGAGCCCCTGGCAATGTCTAAAGGGGCTCCAAGTGAGCTGGAGCAGGGGCCTGGAGTGATAGGACAAGGGGGAATGGCTTCCCACTGCCAGGGGACAGGGTTAGATGGGATACTGGGAGGAAATTTTTTCCTGTGGGGATGGTGGTGATGCCTGGCAAAGGTTGCCCAGAGAAGTTGTGGCAGCCCCATGCCTGGAAGTGTTCAAGGCCAGGTTGGATGGGGCTTGAAGCAGCCTGGTCTAGTGGAAGGTATCCCTGCCCATGGCAGGGGGGTGGACCTAGATGATCTCTAAGGTCCCTTCCAACCCAAATCATTCAGGGATTCTTTGATTCTGTGACTATATGAATGAAAGGATGTGATGCTCTGAGATTTGATGTGATCTTTTGGTGTAGGTTCCCACTCAGACTTGCCAGGATCACTTCTGTGACCAGACCTCCTTCCTCAAAGATGCAAAATCATGAATGGCTGAGCACTTTCAAGACCCCAGAAAACAGAGGTCAGCACCCCAGCTGCAGTTGGCTACAGCAGATACCAGAGATCCCACAGGGTTCAGGACCAAACAACTTCTTAAAAAATTGAAAATATAAGTGGAAACCTGCACTTTTTCATTGATCTTAGAAAAAAACTTGCTCTGAGACCGGAAAGGTTCTGGGGAGGTTGGATAAAAGTACCTTAAGAATAAGTTCATCGAAGTGTGTACCCTCTGGAAAGAGGTTGGGACTTTGCTAATGAATTGAAGGGAACACGATTTCCCCTTCCTTGAGCAGTCTCACAACGATAAAGGTCAAAAATCTTGGTTCTAATCCTGATTTCTGTTCCTTTTGTTGAACAATTAATTTCATTCTGTGTTCTCAGCCTCTGTATTTCATGCTAACACAGGGTGTCAGATTTTCAGGGAAAGTTTTATTGTATGTATGAATAGTGCCTGGAGGCAAATGATGATTTGTTGTAGAAATAGTGAACCAGTTCTGTCGTGATGTGTAACCTCTGCCTGTTTTGTGGGTTGGATTGTTCAGCAAAAAGTGGCAGATTAAACCCTATTCCTTGAAGTGCAAGTGCTGCCAATGATGCTCTATCCCTATCTCTTTATTGGCCACAAAAATAAGAAGCTCAAATCTAAAATTAGAAGCCAAACTTACTTCAAATTCAGGCTTTTTAGCTCTTGTGCTCTGGTTTGGATAAATTACAAAGCCTCCATAACAGAAAGCTGAGGTCTTATCAACCAAAATAGTCCAGCAGTTATTTTTTATAGGCTGTGATGAATGAACAGGGATTATATCCCTTTGTCTGTGACTTTGGACCAGTTAGTTCTGGTCAGACCTAAAAAGGTTCTAAAACTCCAGGTCCATATTGCTTCAGACAGCTTTTAGTCCTGACTCCTTTTTGTGCATATGGTACATAGTCCCACCTCTCTTTACATGTAAAGTAACAACTGTCTCCTTAATTCAGTGCTCTGCTGTACTGTCCTAGGGTGTGATGGCAATCAAAGAATTGTAGAATCATCGAACGGTTTGGGTTGGAAGGGACCTTAAAGCTCCTCTCATCGTAACCCCCATTCCCTGTCTTTCTGCATCACTGGGAGAGAGGTAGAGCTTAGGAGGGAGGGGTGGAGGGAAGGTGGTTTTAAGATTCATTTTACTTCTCATTATCTTGCTCTGATTCTGTTGCTAATAAATTCAATTAATATCCCCAAGTTCAGTCTGTTTCACTGATTCAGTGAGTGATCTCTCCCTTATGCCAACCCACTTCCTATATTTTCTCTCCTCTCTCCAGTTGTAGAGGGGAGTGATAGAGCAGCTTTGGTGGGCACCTGGTATCTAGCCAGAGTCAACCCACCACACATGCATGGGGACACCTTCCACTAGACCAGGTTGCTCCAAGCCCCATCCAACCTGGCCTTGAACACTTCCAGGGATGGGATGTTTTGCTCAATATGATAGTAAAGTTTGGCTGTATATTTGCAAAACTTTGCCCTTTCCTTTTTTTGGTGTTTTCTGATAGAGTATAGTATTATATATATATATATAAATACATAGATATATGTACGCACTCTATATATAGTTTCGTGTTGCAGAAGAAACTAACAGCAAGGGTGATCTTGCATGCTTCACCAGGCACTGCAAAGCAATGACATTTTAAAATCAGGATATAATCTGTTGTCCTGAATAAATATTTTTCCTTTAAAAATAATTTTGATTAGTCACAGCTTCTATATATCAGAGTGTGATAGTTATCTTTGGCTGGTGGCAAGCGTTAGTATGAGCTGTCTTAATATTTGAGAAGTGACTAAGAAGCCCTGCCACTCATCTTTGAACTTTGACGGAGTTCAGGGTGCCAATACTGTCTCCTCAGCAAGCATTGGTGGGCTGTACGTTGCTCATTTTCCATGAAAGAAAAGTTGCAGATGAGCAGACACGCAACACAGATCTTCCAAATCACAGTGGGTTATCTTTCCGTGGGACCCAAAGCACCACATGAAGTGGCATCAGATATGGAATCAGACAATGCCTTTTCTGTACATAGTAGTTTCCTATGACTCCGAGTCATAAACTCACTCCTTAAGGGTTCAAGAGCACAAGATCACCCACAGCTCTCCGACTTGGAATATCTCAATCCTCTGGCACCGCAACACTTTCTAATAGAAGAGGTATGAAATACAGAGCACTCTCAGTGGCCAGGATGGAACAAGCTCCCCATAAAGAACCCCCCCCCAAACAGTCCAACTGCAGTACATTTCTGACCTCCCTCCTCTAAAATAAGTACAGAACACTAAAACCTTCCAGTAATACTTCCAAAACAAAACAGTCCACTCTATGTCCTTCTTCCCTAGAGAGAATGAGAGAACAAACACATGATGCATTAGTCATAGGCTCTAAGATCAGAGGAGATCAAGGTTGATCATCTTGTCTGACTTCTTGTGTAAGAGGTCATTAGGATTTTGGCAGTTAATTCAGGCTCGAAATGGAGAAAAATATCCTGTGGTGATTTGGAGAATTGTTAGCAATGGAAATTCAACCACATTCTTTGTTCTAAGCTGCTCCAAGTGACTTGTTACACATCTAGATCCAACCTCCATCCTCTAGGTCTTATTCTACTATTTTCTCCTAAGACTGACAATTCTCCTGTCATCTTCCAAAGCACTCTAAGAATCTGATAAAGATACACTTTTTTTCTCCTAGCTGTGACAGCTACACAGTCTCAGTACTTTGTGACTTTTGCTACAAGGCAAATTTTTAACACCTTAATTCTCCTTGGTTCTTTTGCCTGAATATTTCCAGACTTGGTTGTTGTGTTTAGTTCCCCTACTAATGCATTCTGAAATGTCATGAGATGATTACGTTCATCTAAGCAGAAACCTCACAAGTCTCATCCAGCCTTGGTGCTTTCCGTAATCTTCTTCATCATGTAACTGTGCCTTTCAGTTTTGATACTGTATGAGTTTATGTTTTCTTATGGTATTAATTTTCCCCTTTATCCTTTGCCTTTTTTGCAGTGTTTTGGTCATCTGTGAATAACTGATCATGGGTTTTAGTGACATCAAGGCTCTGGTAGGATTATCAAACTGCGATTGGTCAAGACATCCCAAGACCTGGTATAACCTAAGAAAATGAGTAGGGAATGAGAACTGAAATAGCAGAATATGGAAAGCCTTGCTTTGATTAAGCTTAGTCATTTGTGAATATTGTCTCTGGAAACTGGTGCTGTTCTTCATATGCAGATGGAAGTTCTTTGTTTCACTTTGTGTTCTTTGGAACATCAGTGTTGTCCACTGTCATTACCTTTTCACATCAAGTTGCATCAAGAGTGCCTCATTTCAGTCCTGGATAGAACAATACTTGAAACATGACATGTTTCATTCTCTGTGCAAAAGCCCAGAGGTTTGTTCATGGTCCCCTCTTTGCACAAGGGTTGTCCTTAGTTCTGTAGTTTCCCTGTCCCGCAGGGAAGACACTCAGTTTGGCTCCTCTGCTGGCTGTGCAGAGATGTTGGGAACAATACAATGCTGCTCCTTCCTTCCCTGCTCATGCCGGGTCTCTCCTCATCTGGATAGGAGTTTCTGAGCTGATCTGATGTTTGGCTTGAGCCTGAGGTTGTCTAAATGAAATTTGTCTTCCGTGAGAGGATATTCCCTAAGGATGTGTTTTCCCAGAGGCACAGGCTTTGTGGGATGCTACTGCAGGCTCATGAGTAAACTCCTCAGGGCACAGACCCCTGGGCCCCAATGGTAACCACACTGCCCCACACGAGCACAGAAATCTGGCACCCCAGCACCTCACCAGCACTGGGAGGAGCAGCCTTTTGGTGAGTAACTCTCTCCTCCAGGCTCTTGGCCACTTCGCGGTAGAAGGCAGGTCTTCTCCAGCATTCAGGTGATTACTGAGGTCCCAGATCCACCTCACTCCCTTTTCAACTATCAGCCACTCCAGCAGCTCAGAAGTCCACCCAAAGCAAAATAGAGACCTTTCCTTCTGCTATGGGACCTAGCTCAGCTGTTCTAAACACATGGTTTTATCATCCTGCAGCCTCCTTCAAGGAGTTTATCAAGTTCAGCTGGCACAAAGCAAGCCATTAACACTTACGTTTTTTAGAAGCAAGCAGAAAAAAAGAGTATGTCAAATACAGGAGTCTCATATTCCCCACAAGATCATTTCCAGCAAATGTTGTCCACAGATCTTCCTCCAAGTTATTACAAACAACGCTATTTTCTTTGATCCCAAGCCAATAGAGATTTCTATGTGAGTTGGCTTACCACAAAGCCCTCTTGCACACACATAGCTTTGACCTCAAAACCAACCCACTGGTTTGGTCATTGAAGAGACAACTAACACAGCCCCTTCTTGTGAGAATGTCCCGGAACAAAGACTTTCATACTCTGAGTGTGGGGTCTGATCCAGCAAGGAAGCAGACCAGATCCCAAATTACCTACCTCCCTGAAACAAAATTTTAAAAAAAAGAAAAAAAAACCCAAGGCAAAAAAAGCACTCAATTTACTTAATTTGAGAACAATGTCATGGCTTTCAGAAAAGGACGTGCTCTGTTGAAAATTAAAAATCAGCTCTTGGCATCCTTCGTTGGCTATAAATTAGTAAAGTGAGGATCTGGTATACATGTGTATAAATAATATAAATAATGCAGGCAGATAGCAAAGTTTTGATAAAAAATTAAAGGCTGTTCCCAGCTGACAAAAATCATGTATTGCAGGGAGGTTGAATCATGGCCTCGAGGGTGTAGTGTGTGAATTGCTACTCTGAGCCAAAGTGGAGGCAGCGGTTTTGTATTTGGAAACCAGACTTTTTAGAACTTGATGAAGGATATTTAATTCTTTTGGCTTTAATTACTGATTTTTCTCATTACAAGGAAAGAAGAATCATGCAAGTCAAATTTTATTTTCATTTATATCACTTCAGCTCCAAGGGGTCTGCAGAACCCTCCAGAAGCTCCTCCATAGGCTTGTCAGGAATGGGAATATTGAGCATAACTGACTCATCTGTCTCTTCAGTTCCTTGAAATCCCAGACGTGGTGCCTAATGCAAGAGGAAGCCCTTTGTGTTGTGCTCTTCCTTGGAACTGCTTGTCTTTGCTATCACAGCTTGTTGTCCTCTGATGCTTATAGGACAGTGAGTTCTGTGGAACTTATACTTGAAAAACACCCACTTTTAGACCATGGATTTCCTTGGCAATGCTGGGAATTGAGGTTTCTTCAGGATTTCACCTTTGGCCTATTTTTTTTTTGTTAGTATTGTATTAGTTATGTTAAGCAATGTTTGAAAGCAACTGGTCGACCCCTACTTTGCTTGAAAGACCATGTCTCTGCCGACCCATCCAATAGGACTGGACTAGTGGGATTCAGGAAAGGACAGATACCTGCTTAGGGTCTGGTGATGCTTGCCATGCATGTATGACTTTGTTCTCAGCCACACTAGTAAAATGGAGTTTGATTCATAGATTATAAAACCAGAGTGGACCAATTTGATTTTTCAACTTGATTGCTTGTATAATGCAAAGAACAGGCTCCTCTGGGCAAGCTTCTATTTTTACAAAAAAGTATTTGTAAGAAAAGCATTCAATTTTGATTTAAATATGGCCTTGATTAAATGTTACAATAGATATATTTTTCCTGTTTTTTTCCTGCATGCTGTTACTAATGTGTATTTAATTAGTTCTACACTGACAAAAAAAAAAGAGAAAGGTTTAATAAGGAATGTAAGGAATGTTTAAGTCTAAGGTTATAATAAGCATTTTTTTACTTCTGGGGAAAAAGCATGTTGCTAACTCATGATCTAGGCCAAAGTGTTTATCCTTTTTGAAACACTAGAGAATTCAAAAATTTCAGAAGCAAGGACACACTGGTCCATACTATCTTTGAGTTTGTGGTGACCTTCCTCCAGGACTGGTAGTGAGGATCAAAATGAGTTCATAATTCTTTCCTGATTAATGAACATGATTCTTAACATAAGATGCTTGGCTTGCATCCTAGCAGCTTTTCCCAGAAATATTTCATATCCCATACATTTGTCTGTCCTAGCAGTCACTTTTAGTTCAACTGGTATATTTTGAAGTCAGCAGGATGGAGGAATTGGGAGGGGTCTGTGCTGGTTTTATTAGTTTCAAACATTTCCTTAGTACCTTATATAATGTATGTCATCTGGAGGCAGACACAGTACAACTCTAACTACCATGAAAGAGTAAAAAAAAGAATAAATCTGTTGCAATGAAGTTTCAAAAATCACTGGGAGGTTCTCCTCTTGAAAGGCTGGAGCAGTCAGAGATGGTGATGGAAAAATAAGCTGCTTAAAACAGCTTGAGGGGGTGTGATGTCCTTTGTCAAAGCAAAGATTGAGTCTCCATTTTCACAACCAGACTAAACCATTGAATGGTTCAAGGCAGGGCTGTTGTGATACTACCTCTTCATCATTACCTTCATCTCCCACTCTAAAGCTTCCTGCTGAAACTATTAGGCAAATTCTGTAAAAATTTGGGATTAGTTTGAAGACTAACAAAATAATTTTGTCTGGTGCTTAAAATTATTGATAATAGTTTTCTCACTTCAGTTCTTGCAATATATAATTACAGAATTGTAGAATCCCAGACTGGTTTGGATTGGAAGGGATGTTAAAGATCATCTTGTTCCACCCTCTGCCATGTCCACTAGACCAGGCTGCTTCAAGCCCCATCCAACCTGGCCTTGAACACTCCCAGAGATGGGGGAGACAGCTTCTCTGGGCAACCTTTGCCAGGGCCTCACCACCCTCACAGCATTTAGTGCCCAGCCCATGGCTTGCCAGTAGGACCTGAGCTCAGGACTCTGACTCTTGTTTCCAGTATTAAGTCTAAGGGATAGCTCTCATACTCTCTTACAGATCACCAAGAGCCACATTTAACCTTGAACATTTCAGCAAATGATATAACATACCCTATTGTATTTGCTGACTAAGTAGTCTCTTCTCCCTCCACAATATGCTTATTCATCTGCCTCATTTGTAATCTTTTTGAGAGAAAGATTGTCACTTCTCACATCTTTCCACAGTACCTTGTGTAGCAGGATCCCGTTTCATTGCATCTCTGTACAAGGCTGTGGCCAATGCCTTTGAAGCTCTGCTAGGAGGTTACACATAAACATCAAAGGCAACATGACTTTCTGTCCTGTCTGCCATTTAAAGACTGTAAAAATCCAGGAACAACAGGTGCCAGTGAGAAATTTAGAGCAAGGAGACTGCACATTAAGAGTTTATAATAAAGCCTCCAAATACAGTTTGAAAGAAAAATCATGGCTTGGAGACTTTCTATCTATTCTTTGAACTGCAGAGCCAAGAGTATTTTCCTTTCACGTTCCATGCTCACTGGGGATTATTGGGATTTCCTGCCAGACTCAAAACTATCTCATCTTCATTTTCCAAAGAGCACATATTTTACACGAATTGTGGTTATCCAACAATGATACTCTAAACGCTCCTTTGGAAGAAAAAAGAAAGGAGTCATCTCTTCGCCAGACATGTCTACGCACTTATCTATCAGAGCTCATTAGCCTACAAGTCCTTCACCTGCTCAGTCTTTGCCAGGGATGCTCCCAGCAGGCATTTTTAAGGGAAAGTTCCCAGCAGAGGGCTATTTATGTGAGACAAAAAGAAAGCAGTCTTGTATTTATTGCTACTATCACATCCTCCTCTTGTTTCAGTTTTAAATTGTTTTTAAAATTTCTCAGTTCCCTGGGAATTTTCTTTTAACGTGGTGGAAAGTGGTTACACCATTAGGTTTTGAGAAATTAGAAGAAAAAGCTTTCAAAATTTAGATGCTAAATTCCACCAAAGGACTAAGCATCTATTTGTTACTGGTGGCACTAGAGCAATGCCAGACCGCTTCAATTAGCTGCTTGTTAACCCTAAAGATCCCTAAAATCCCAGTTGTCTATGTTCCCAGTAGCAGCATTCCATAGCAGCCTACGATGGTCTCTTGCTGGTAAGAAGAGGACTGCATAAGTTTTGGCATCAGCATTTTAATACCCAGTTGACTCCTAAAATCCAATGGAGCTCATAAACCAAATGTTTTACTGTCTCCTCTTCAGCATCTGCTCTGGTAAAGACATCCAGATGTTGCCCTGCCCCACAAAACAGCAGGAAGGAAATGTACTGGCATGCCCTTTAGCAGTAGTGCAAGAGCACTCTGATTTTGGAGGAATTTTATCTTTTAGTCATCTGAGAGAGAGAAGGAACTTGGATCCAGCATGTCATGTCTTCCATGAATGTTTTAAGGTCACCTTGAGTTAAATGGGAGAAGCTTTACTCTTTCAACATACTGTATCAGAAAAGATTCGGGTAGCACAAGAAGAAAGCTGATAAATCCTGAGAAGCACCTTCCACCAGGCCAGCACTGGTAGGGCTGGTCCTCTTCAGAGCCTGAAGACAAAGCCCAGTCCTCTCATTACATTTTCTGTTTATTGTCATAGGTAACTCTCTGCTCAGCAACATAAACCTTGTCCTTGATGCACTTCTTACAGCAAATCCAGCAGGAGCTGCACAGGAGAGGTTAGGCACCTGAATCACTGCTACACTGAATAATCCTCCTTGTAAATCTAACTCTGATGAAGACTACTTACAGATGAAATAAAACTAGCACCCAGAACACAGAAGAATAGAATCATAGAATATGCTGAGTTGGAAGGGACCCATCAGGATCATTGAGTCCAACTCCTGGCCCTGCACGGGACACCCCAACAATCCCACCCTGTGCTTGAGGGCATTGTCCAAATGCTTCTTGATCTCTGTCAGGCTTGGCGCTGTGACCACTGCCCTGGGGAGCCTGTTCCAGTGCCCAACCACCCTCTGCGGGGAGAACCTTTTCTAATATCCAGCCTGAACCTTCTCTGATGCAACTTCATGCCATTCCCTTGGGACTGTCACTGGTCACCAGAGAGCAGAGATGAGTGTCTGCCCCTCCTCTTCACCTCTTGAGAAAGTTGTAACTGCAATGAGGTCTCCCCTCTGTCATCCCTTCTCCAGGCTGAACAGACCAAATGCCCACAGTCACCCCTCAAAAGGTTTCCCCCCTTCAGACCCTTCCCCATCCTCATGACCCTTCTCTGGATGCTCTCCAGTGGCTTAATGTCACTTTTAAATCATGGTGCCCAAAACTGCACACAATGTTCAAGGTGAGGCTGCCCCGGTGCAGAGCAGAGCGGGACAATCCCCTCCCTTGCCTGGCTGGTGATGCTGTGCCTGGTGCCCCCCAGGACATGGATGTCCCTCCTGGCTGCCAGGGCACTGCTGGCTCATGTTCAACTGGCCATGGACCAGGAACCCCAGGTCCCTTTCTACAGCTGCTCTCCAGCCTCTCGTTCCCCAGTCCATACACACAGCCAGGGCTGCCCCATCCCAGTGCAGGATTTCTTGCCCTTGTTAAACTTCACATGGTTGGTGATTGTCCAAGTCTCCAATTTGTCCAGGTCTCTCTGCAGGGCCTCTCCACCCTCAAGGGAGTTGACAATTCCCAATTTAGTGTCACTGGCAAACTTACAGAGTGTTCCATTGAGTCCTGTGTCCAGGCCGTTAATGAAGATGGTGAGGAGCGCAGGGCCGAGGATGGAGCCCTGCAGAACCCCGCCAGGGATCAGTGCCAGCCTGATGTCACCCCAGTCACTGTCACCATTTGTTCCTGACCCATGAGCCAGTTGCTCTCGCACCACATGATGTGTTTATCCAGCTGGGGACATTTTGTTCAGAATGATCCTGGGAGAGCCTGTCAAAAGCTTTGGTAAAGTCCAAGAGGATTACATCTACTGGCTTTCCAGATCAGCTGGGTGGGTTATCATGTCATACAAGGAATTCAGGTTTGACAAGCAGGACTTTCCCCTCATGAAACCATGTTGGCTGTGTTGTCCTTCAGGTGTTTTTCAGTACTTCCTAGAATAATCTTTTTCATTATTTTACCGGGGACTGAAGTGAGACTGATAACACACTGCTTATGTAATCCTTGCTTTGGGCATCCTAAAAATGCATTCAGTTTCCTGAAAGCCAGGCTGACTTTTTCTTTTGGGCCTCATGCCATTTGTGCTGTTTCCTCTCACAAAATTCAGTGAATAATCCTTCTCTTCCTTTTACGTTCACATCCTTCACATCTCAGCTGACTCCTATCCAGTGATCCTCCTCGGTCATCTCTGTGCCAAGTTTTACATACAAACCCCTTTAATCCTTTCTCACACATACCTAGCTATCCAGGAACATAGTTCCCAGAACTGAATTACATGCTCATATGGAGACCTACCACAGCTTGGACCACACCCACAACTGCAGCTTGGGAAAGGGGTGCAAAGAAAGCTCTGCCTAAACTTTCTTCATCCAGTCCCACCCTGGACCATATGAAGCATGAAAGGCACCTGAAAATTCTTCTTGCAGCCACGTTTCAGAGGCTGGGACAGACTGAGGCCTTCTGGACAAACATCCGTGTAAGTTGAAGGGGAGGGA
>VXBT01013465.1:1821-51450 GCA_013400235.1 Oriolus oriolus | reverse complement strand
GGGAGGGGAGGGAGATCACTTACTGCTGAATTAATACATTTGAATTTTGCATTGACTGAGGCTTAAGGCAGAAAGGGTGAGATTCAGCTCACCTAATGCAGATATATAAGTTCTCAGCTGAGCTGATGATACCCACCTAAAGTGAAATACATAGTGATAGGGTAAAAACCACTTCTTCCTCAAGAAAATATGTAAAATAAGGCAGATGAATCTCCAAAGTGCCTATTTCTCTTCACTGACTATAACATGAACTTTGGCAACCAGAACTCCTGGGGATGCCTCCACTTCATAAACACCAAAAAAGGGGGAATAATTTCAAAGTGCTGCAGCTACATCAGAAAACTAACTAGACAGTGGTGTATTTCTGAAGAGCAGTGTGATAACAATTGATAACCAAAGACCAGAATACTGACCTTAAACCAGAGCTGTAAACACGCCCATAAATTAAAACCCAGCTCTTGGTTCACTTTGACTAAAAAGTTCTTGTAACTGGTTATTGGGGGATTATGAGAGGGAGACTGGAAATTCTGAAACAAACTCTAACATTTATAGACTTGAAAATTATCACTGAAACTGTATTTTGGGGCTGTTGTCCTCCTATTTCAGTTGTGTGCAACCAAGGAGCTTAAATGATACCATATGAAGCACATGTGTAAAAAATCCCCCTGGTAACAAAACCAGAAGCAGAGGCCAGTACAGACCAGAATGAACAGCACAAAACAAACCAAAAATCCAGCAGCAGCTCCAACTGAGTTATGAATGTTATGAAGTTATGAATGTGGTTATGAGATTGGTGGAAATTAACTTTTATTTTAAAACTGAGGACATCAGAGTGATTAAAATGGAGTTAAATTGCAGAACTGGAGCAACAAGAGGAGAAATTGGGAACTTGTATTGCAGAATAAAAAAAATTTCAGTGAAGCTCTTTTCTTTAAAAGAATGGAATATTAGAAATTTAAACTACTTAAAGAAAAATAGTTCAGCCAACCAAGGATCAATTTATAATGAAAATATTTTATATAAATGCATAGTTACTATTATAAATAGCTAAATCCTCTTCTGGCAAAATTTTCATAGATGCCTCCATATTTTCTACAACTCTGGATGAGTCAAATTAATGTTTTCCTAAGAGTCAGACAGTGAACATCTGGTTTGTACCACTAAGATCTGAAGTGTGTGTTTGTATGTGTACAAAATAACTTCATTGCTGACCTCCCCCTTCATTGCTTGTCTTCTCTCTCTGCTTTGAGACCAGAAGAAAAGAAAAAAGAAAAAAGAAAAAAGAAAAAAGAAAAAAGAAAAAAAATCACACGCCCTGTGATCTCAACACTTCACTGAGAGCAAGACCTCAGCTTCTCACACATTTCCTCTGAAAAAACATTCTAATAGAAGCATCAAGGAGGAAAAATGAGACAGTCATGAAATTAGTCATAGCTGTATATTTTCCATCCCCCAAAGATGTCAAATTTGGACTGTATTTTCCAGCTGAGAATTTGTTTCAGAGAGTTATCTTATCTGAACTTGAGAGAGTTCCTTTCTCCCAGACTATCCAGCTCTGTTGGTCTGAGAGGTCCCCAGGCTGGCTGGGCTGTGTTCTAGAAGACGCCCCTTTGCTTCAGATGTTTATCTGCTTTATCAGGAGGAGAGTCTGTGAACTTAGCACTCAGAAGAAAAAGCTTTCAGATCTCAGAGACTTTGGATGTGGCAGACAATAAAAATGAGGAAGGCAAACAAAATCAGAAGACAGAATTTTAAATAAACACTGGCAAAGAGATTTTTCTGGTGGCACATATGGCAGTAATTTTTATATATGCATGTATATCTCATATACTTTACGTTGCTGATTGTGAATTCAATTTATGTATATAGTCATTTGGACAAATCACAACTGTCTTGCAGGCATAACTTTTTCCCAAGCCTGGTCTAGGACTGGACTCTTTATCCAGGTAACTGTATTGAAAATGCTATCTTCATAACAGAGTGTTAACTCAGCCAGGAGAAACAGCTTCAGAGAATTAGGGGAATGGGACACAAAATCCCAATGTCCTGACACCACTTATTATGTCATTTATTATACTCTGAGGAACTAACTGAAGAAAACTGAAGGAAAAATCACCTGCATTTTGCTTTTCTCTCTGCTTTGCCTTCTTCATGGTAGGTCAGGCTCTAGGTTGGGACAATGAGAATACTGAGATCTGCTCTCCAAATGTGAGTTAATGACCATGGATGCATGTAAAACTTCACAATGTCTCCTGTGGAACCTATGATCTTCCCTTAAATCCCAGACCCATCTTTCTATCTCTCTGGGCCAAGGATTTCAAATGGGCAACCAAGCTGCCTCTGATGTGGAGTGCCCAGTCCCAAGCATAAGAAATCCTTGCCCTGAAGGTGACAGCCAGGCTTTCCCTGTGGACGATATGTCTGTCCAGGTGCTTAACGCTTGTGGCATCTGAAATTAGCATTCTCTGCGGGGACTTCCACACACTCCTGGGACCAGCAGTCAGCTGCATGAATAAAGCAACCTCACCATCTGCCTGCTTGGAGGTAGGTGCCATTTAGATAATTGCATTGGAGAAGAAAGGGCGTTTCTAAGGACAACCCTGAAGTAGCACTTCATTTTGTTCAACAGTGTTTATTCATAATTGATTTCTTTGCCGGTATTAGTATGTAAAATCCAGCAGATAAACAGCTTTGCTTTGGCTTTCAGTTCTGTGGAGATACATATGCTTCCAATTCATCTGCCTCCAATATTAGAATATTATTCTGAATATGCGTCCTGGTATGCAGAGTTATCAGTCTGGCCTCTTCTACCACACCCATGGGGTGATCAACTTACCCCATGGGAATATGCAGCAGAAGAGTGAAGGGGAAAAAAAGGTTGTTTCTGAGCAAGAGGATATCTTTCTCCTAAAGGAGTCCCACTGAAGCCTGGGAAAGTAAGGCACCTCTCTGGCATGGAGACCACCAGATACTGAAAAAATAATGTGTCGAAATTAACACCCTTATTTGCCTCCTCTTCTGACCTGGCAACAACAAGGACTTTCAGAGGCAAAAAGCTATCAGACAATTAGCTATCTGCCAGTCACTGGAAATGAGTACCACTGCTGTCCTGCTCAGTGATTCTGTCTCAGGAGCTGGCTCAGCTCCTGGTGCAATGAGATAAGCAAAGCAGAACTGGGACTTTTACAACCAACAAACAAACCACTCCATAAAAAAATGGCTTATAGCAGATCCACCCAGGTGAGCAACATAAACCTTTAACAAGACCAAAAGTCAGGTAGGGAAACAAATATGATACCACAGCTTCCTCACAGTCCAATACCCAAGTGGTGTTTCCCCTCCCTTCCAAAATATATTCTTTCAAAGTGAAGGCTGGAGGAAACCTCCAATCCTTATAGGCGACAGATTGAGGATCTGGCAGAACTTTCCTTAGTGTGGGTGAAGTCCTGTTCCTGGCAGTTTTGTTGTTATCACTGCTGTTTGTTTTTGCTTTATGAAATAAAGCTGATCTTTCCTCCAGAGCATCAGCCTCTGATGGCATTTATCTGCAGCTGCTGATGTTAAACTGACAGCTCACTCCACAAGGCTCTTTAAGACAAGAATGTGAAGGGAGTAAACGATCTTCACTGATTTAGAGCTACTTTCTCTTGACTAGCCTAACCTTTCTGTCTCCAGTATTTGAGTATTATTAATTTCTTCTTTAACTCAGCTTGAATCCTAGGAATTTCTACAGGCTCCACTGCTTGAGACATTTTAGCTAAGAACTACTAAATTTTTTCTGTCCCTGTATGAAGCAATGTTGTCCTCATATGAAGTTGCTTAAATACATACAGGCAGAGGCTGCAGTTATTTTGAAGTTGTCCCATTCACCCCTGTGGGTTTTGGATTAAAAAAATCCCCCCAATAAAATTTATCAAACTCTCAGGGTCCACAGTTTTTCAGTCAACAAGCAGCTACATTTGAGTTCACAGCCACTCCCTCTCTCCCGTAACAGTGATGTGATTTTGATAGTCATAGTCACAACAAATGTCTGGGAGAGCTTTTTGAATCTTTAGCATGTGGATTTTTGCAGGACACAGCTCCCTGCACTTTGGTTAGGAGAGGAGTCTTTATGTTGTGTTAATTCTTCAGCTACATAAAAATATCGTGAGACATTTAGGATCTGGTTAAACATGCATTCCCTTTGGCAATCACTGTGAGGGGAAAAAGTCACATACTTTTCCCCTATTCAACCTATCTAATAAAGCTGGCTGTTGTTGTTATTTTGATCATATGTCCCACCTATTCTGCTCCCTATGTGCCCTTGCACAGAAAATTGTGATGCTGAAAGGCGTCTGTTGGTTTGGACTACCCTCAGATTTCTTACCATTATTATTGTTGTCTTGGTTTAGAGGGCAATCTTCTTTTCCAAAATACAAATGATGTAATAACTACCATCAAGCTCTGTGCTGGTACAAAATTGCTGTATGCCACACCGGATCATTTCCTTTCACTGGCAGTAAATATGCTGTCCTAAAATAAGCTTGAGTGCTCCTCTAGCTCGAAGAGGACACTCTGCTGTTTCATTACCTCCATGGCAGCACCTTTTATGTGTATGGAGAAGTCTAAGGTAGAAGAATACCACACTAAATAGAAAGTAACTCCAAATTTCTAAACAAAGATGTTGTAAAGAAGATGTCTCATATTTCTCTACAGGTTTGCAGGATAAGCTCCTGGCATGTCAGCACACGAAGGGGGTAACATAGAGCACTTTAGCCTACAGGCAAAAATCCTGTTAATCCAAATATTTCCCCAAAGGACTGAGTAGATCTCTAGGAAACAAACACCAGTCAACCAGACAGACAGCATCACCTTTTACTCATTTCTCCCAAGAACTCACCCTGATGTGTACATGCTGCAAGAGCTGCAGCACTTTTCAGTTGTGGCCAACAGAGCTGCCAACAGCTTCTCCATTTTTGTCACAGATTCAACATTGCCCATCCCATTGATGAACATTTGTGTGCAATCACTAACATGTTCTCCAACGAGTGCAGACTGTGAATCAGTAGACAGTTTGACAAGAAGTCCATCAAAAGCCCATCAAAACTGCCAAGTCTAGAGCATGACCTGCCAATACATTATCTTCTTTGATACTTTTTCTCCAATTAATCTTAAATTCTGTCACCCAGTTTTTGTCTCTATAGACATGACACTTATGCATGTCTCACATTATTCCACCAGGGATGAAGAATTATTTCCTTTCTTACACTTGCTGGGTCCATCAGGGCAGGCTAACCACACCAGGATGAGTTTATTGAAGCCTAGTTCAAGAAACCATGTAAGTGTTTGAACTGACTAGGAACACAACTTACTAATACATGTCTGAGAAAGGAGGATCTGGTGCTATGAGCACAGGGGCTCCCATGTGAGTGTTCCTGTTCTCCTGGGGCACAGCAACGAGCCTCCCTTTGCCACACTGTCCTAACAGGATGTAAAATTTTCTCTGTACCACGCTTGTGCTGGGAGGGTGACCACATGAGTCATCAGAAGGGGATGAGATGAGGTGATGACACACACAATTTGATATGCAGGGAAATAACCACTAAATCACATTTGTACTTCGTGCCATGATAGCTGTGAACATGAACAGGACATCAGGTCTTAAAGCATCTGTCTGTGTATATCAATGCACTCCTAAATAAATGTTTACTCCAGACTGTACTGAAGAAAATTATGCCGGAGAGGTACTTAAGCCTTCAAATCTGGCTTGCCCATCCTTGTTCATTTTCCCCCACCCCTTTGGCTCTGTTGAGGCTTGAAGTTGATCCAGGAGAAGAACTAGTCATGCAATCTTCCAACACTGGTTCAAAAAGCTCTCTACCTTCAAACACCCCCCAATGGCCTGATCTACCACCCAGAGCATTTGAAACTTTTGTGTTTTCATCTCACTCATGCCACACTCTGCTGGTGGGATCAGCACAGCCTGAATGGAAACACATGCAGAATCATAGAATCATTTAGGTTAGAAAAGACCCTTATGATCTTCCACTCCAACCATAAAACCAACACTGCCAAGTTGGGTTGGAAGGGACCTTCACAACCATCCAGTTCCACTCCCTGCCGTGGGAAGGGACACCTTCCACTAGACCAGGTTGCTCCAAGAACCATCCAGCCTGCCCTTGGACACTTCCAGGGATGGGGCTGCCACAGCTTCTCTGGGCAACCTGTCCCAGGGCCTCACCATCCTCACAGCCAAGAATTTCTGCCCAATATCGCATCTAACCCTGCCCTCTGGCAGTTTGAAGCCATTCCCCCTTGTCCTGTCACTCCAGGCCCTTGTCCAAAGTCTCTCCAGCTCTCTTGAAGCCCCTTTAGGCACTGGAAAGGGCTCTGAGGTCTTCCTAAAGCCTTCTCTACCCCAGGCTGAACATCCTCAGCTCTCCTGGCCTGTCTCCAGAGCACAGGGGCTCCAGTCCTTGGAGCATCCTTGTGAGTCCTCCTCTGGACTCACTCCAGTAGCTCCATGTCCTTCTGATGTTGGGGACCCCAGAGCTGGAGGCAGCTCTGCAGGTGGGGTCTCACCTGAGTGGGGCAGAGGGGCAGAACCCCCTCCCTCATGTTGCTGGTCACGCTGCTTTTGACACAGCCTAGCATACAGTTGACTTTCTGGGCTTATTAGGACTTGAAGACACAGAGTTCAGAGCAGAGTCAAGGCTGGGCAGGTTCAAAGCAAACCATTGACTCTAGAGAGTGATAGCCATAAACCACGAATACCAGCCTTAGACCAGGTCTCAGCCACTGCTCCTCTGGCTTAGTGGCATAGAAAGTATACACGCTGTATTAGTAAGAGACAGAGCCTAAAATTACATGCTTGTAATGTGGAAAGCACAGCTCATTGCCTATATTTAGGTAGGATGAATCCAGGCCCTTCTAAAATGTTTACACTGCCTTTTATTTGTGGCTTGAACCGGAAGATAGCAATTATACACATCCCAGACAGAGAAAGATGTTTAAAAGGAGACTTGGTTATACCAGGAACCCTGTTGCTTGCTTTTTCTGTTTGGTTGTTTCTTCACTTCTCCTACAGAAGCAGCAGGAAATCTTTAGGCACTGGCTTTCCCTCCTCCCCTGATTCCAAGAAACTGACCTCTTGAAACTTTGATCTCTTTTAGTAACAAAACCTGGGCCTGCCCTTTTTCTAGCGGAAGCAAGTGACAAACTCAAATGTTCACATCCTTATCTGGGTATAGATTGGCAGAACATCTGGACTTCAAAGAAATTCCCCTGATTTACACTTCTTGCAGACCACAGTCCTCTAGGTCTTCATGGTGCTTGGGAGCCTGTACCGCCAACCTTGGTCAGCAAATTACGTAATTAGAAGCAGTCATTAAATAATCTTTAGTCTAATGTTTATTTCTCCAACCTGATGTGGTTACACTGCTTGTTGCTGCACTGCATCATGCTAGAGGAGGCTACGGCAAGCCTGTTCTGCCTCAGTGGTGGATTTCAGTGCCCATGCTGCTGGGATGTGTTTGCTCACAAGAAAAAGTGAAGTTAAATGTTTATATGGGGACATGGAAGCAAAAATCCAAACCACTGCAGAACTTCACAGTGGAAAACTCAGGTGAGCAGTTTCTTCTTTTTGCCTTCCTCGCTCCTTTTCAATGACCAAGTTTTACTTTGAATCTAAGATTCCAAGCGAAAGAAGCCCATGGTTTCCTCCAGACTGAGGTTATGCAGGTGATTTCTGCTGTCAGAGTAAGTCTGGGCTCATTTTACAGCTTTTCCCTTAGCTGGACCCTTTACTGAGACTTTGTCTGAGCAGTTGGTTTTCATTGCACTGTCTTGAAGCCCTCTGGAACACATTCACTACCGGGTTTATAAGGAAGGGTCTGGCAAACAGATCCTTCTGCTACACATAGATGCCAACTCACACAATCCCACTGCCCTAGGAACCAGCCCCAAAGCCCATGCTAGCCATGCTGTATTGCTCACTTACAGTAAAAGATGTATTCCCACCCCCGAGCTTGGAGGGGCCATGCCGTGAAGTCCTTAGACTGAGTTCTGGGGTCTCAGTTCCTCAGGAAAGTCTATTTCGTAGCTCTCCAGGAGAAATGATTTACATAGGACTCCTTCCTATGATCACTGACTTTAACTGCGCAGGACCAGGGCCGACTCCTCCAAGCATCTCATCCAAAGCTCAGCTTTCTGTTCTCAATTCACCGTCCCAGGAGAAGCCTCACAGCCCTCTGTGCTCTTCATCACCTCTGAAGATGGGAATGACAGGAGGATGGTCTCCTTAGCACACGCCATTTCAACTTTTATCTTTTTTCCCCTCAAAAACTGTGTTTATGCTCTTAAATCCCAATTCCTTCCATGAAGGCATGCCTTCAACCTCCTTACTGGGCATTGGAAGAGAAAGTCTTGGTTCATTCTTCCCTCTAAGAACAACATCTTGTCAGTTCGTAAGAAATAATGGGATTATTGACACATGCTTTTATATATCTTTTAGATGAGCCACTTAAAAATGCAGTTTCAGATGCAGCTCTGCTAGGGATGGGTTCTCAAATGTTGAAGCTATTCTTTCAGGAAGGTCATGCTGTGATAACAAACAATTCACCAAAATAGAAGCAATACCCTGGGAATCTGAACATCAGAGTGGAAAGTCAGCTTCCTGGCAGATATTTGTAAAGTGCTTTGAAGATGTGAAGAATGACATTGCTGCTAAGAAGTATTTGTTCCATTTTTTTGTACTATGATGATGCCGAGCTTAAGGGTTTTTTTCAGTGTGTAATACAACATCTGAGCATCTACTCCACACTTGGGGATTTTATAAAAAAAGAACACAAACCAACCTCCCCCCCCAACACCTCCCCCACTTATATAAGAAAATCTCTGTATAAGATATCTTGGCTATCAGCAGAAACATAAACAGTTCTGATTTATGTTTAGATTTTTCCATAGTTCTCACCACTATGGTATCTGAATGACTCTACAAATATTTAATAGCTACAATAATGTGAAAGAGTGAAGTACTGTTGTTTAAATTTTGCCCAGAGGGAACTGAAGCACAGAATTAATTAAGCAACACAAAGTGAAATGAAAGATTAGATACTGAATGGTGATCTATTGAATCCCAGTTTATTGTTTGTTCCATAAGATAATGCCTGTTAGATTTAAAAAAAAAAAAAAATGAAAAAAAGAAAAGGGCTTTATCCAGAAACCATTTAGTGTAGTTTTATGGCCTGAGTTGTACAACCCAGAAAAGATTATCTCAGAGGTTCCAGATAGCTCCAAAGTCTTGGAAATTATGAACTTTCTCTAATTCTTTTGCATTTGTGTGTAAATCATTCTGACCATGTACAATCCCCCAAAAGAAGGCTTTTGTGAGTTGTGAGTAGGTGTTTGTGTCTATTCCGTGTCTCAGCTGTGTCATGTTCCCATCAGGTGGGCAGGAGAGACATCTTCCCAATGCTCATCTGAGAATGGGGTAAGAGAGAGAACTTTACAAATGACTTCACAGCAAGAAAAATGTGAGTTAGAGGTCACCAGCTTTACAGCCACCAAAGCAATCAACCAAGAGCTGCAGCTCATTAGAAAATTTGGCTTTATAATTTGTTGTGTTTGCAGTACTCCTGGCATTTCAAAAAGTGAGATGAACCTTTTACACTGTGAATGGTTTCTCCTCTGGAGAGGTGATTATCACACTATTAATTTTTAGCACCAGTGGAGTGTGATAGCAGAGTCTGGCTGCAGATGAGACACCATCTGATCTTCAGTCGTGGCTCAGCCCTATAAGTCATCCAGAAGGCAGACTTGGGTTGGTTTATGTTCCTCACATCTGATATGACCTCCAGCTACCCTGAAACAGTCCTCCCACAGCAAAAGCTTTGCTTTTCTTGGCCTGTATATCTCAAATAATCCAACTGTCTATTAGACTTCATATTAGGATGGGGACAGTCATGCTCTGGTATCTACTGAGGTGCATGAGAAGGCCTCTGAGGGGATCGGTGGGTCAGTGCTCCCCAAGTCCTAACACAACCTGTGCCACTGCTCTGGGGTGACTGCTATCCCACAAAGTTCAAAGAGTGGCCCTGGCACATAAAAACGTTATCAGACCCTTGACATGACTGCAATTGGGGAGTTTAAGGTGATTCAAGTCAAACTTCATATTGATGAAGTGGTTCCTGTGATTATGGTGAATAAAGCTTATTGCTCCCAAACTCAGCTGGAAGGGAGCTATCCATACCATACACACCAAAGAGAGGATGGAAGTGATAAATTACCCTGGATACCTGGAAATAAGCTTTAGGCCAAATCCCCAAAATGATTCTTTTTTGCTTTGGACCCTTTAGCTAGAAAAAGACTAACAATAAATTAACCTGTCAAGATACCCTGAATGAGCTTTACCAGCTCTATTTAGGCAGTAGGGGTTTTTATGAAGAACAGAGGGGGAAGCAGATTTCTTTTCCAGTGTTGCCCCTGTTTGCTGTCTGTTAACACAGGGGCTGTTGTCAGAAGCACTCGTGTTTTCACCTGTTATTCACTCTCTGTGAAGGAGATTAGGCTGACTATGGGTTGGCGTCCCTTAACAAGCTGCTCCCAGCTGTTCCACACAGGAGCATGGATGAGAAGAGACACAGTTATATATGACTGGGTGTTTTTAGGTTTTTTTCTTGTTTGCTTTTCTGTGACTTTTTAGACATTTAGGAAGACTAAAACAAGATACTTCTTTTGTTTTAATCCTACCTAGCAGGAAGACCATTTTCTTGGTCTGTAAGTCAGACCTGGTAGGAGGTCCTTGAATGCTAGAGCAACCCACACAAAGTGTTTCTTTCCACACTTAGGAAATAATTATAACTGAACTCTTTCCAGAGATGCAATTAAGAAATGATCTGCTTCCCTGCCTGCCAGTAAGGGCTTTCTTTGTGACTCACCTGGAAGGCTGTTGTTCATTGTGGTAATAAAGGAGGTGAAATTTCTTCTAATGCATGATAAGAGTAGGCTGATTGTC
The DNA here is from genome assembly GCA_013400235.1 of Oriolus oriolus. Classification (NCBI taxonomy): domain Eukaryota; kingdom Metazoa; phylum Chordata; class Aves; order Passeriformes; family Corvidae; genus Oriolus; species Oriolus oriolus. Next base: position 40,457 of record VXBT01013465.1, on the reverse strand, counting down.
CAGAGAAATTGTGACTGCCCCGTCTCTGGAAGTGTTCAAGGCCGGGCTGGGTGGGGCTTAGAGCAACCTGATCTAGTGAAGGTGTCCCTGCCCATGGCAGGGGGATGGGAACAAGATGATTTTTAAGGTCCCTCGCAATCGGAACCTTTCTCTGATTCTACAGTTAAGTCCTGGGCAGGACAGAAAAGCATTATTAAAAAATGCTTCAGTTTGTTACTCTGCTGTGGAATTGCCCTCGTTCCAGTACCTGCACACCAAGCCAGATGGTGCAAGCAGAAAGGAGTTTGCTCACACTCCCCTACTCCAAACAGTCACTGCTGACCAATGCCAGAGGCAGGAAAATGCAGTAGGGGGACTGGCAGGTATCACGTAAGCTGGTATTTCTAGTAACTAAAGGAAACTGCCAAAAACATGAGTTATATTCCATTACACACCAAATTCTGTAAAAAGAGTGGCTGAGAGATAAAAGACAAAGGCAGTAAAGACTATGTTGTGTAGATTAACATAAACAACCCGTTTTTCCTCAAAGAGAAGGTCTCTCTGAAACACCCTTTAGCACTCAGTAAAGAAATGTTGGGGTCATACAAAATGGGTTCTGTGAAAATGTCAACTGAACACTCAGTTACAGCTAAAAAACAATCAGGAAAAGCTGTTATGGGGAAGTCATTACTTGGAAAGGGATAGAGAACTACAGGATGACGTCACTTAAGAAACCACAGAGTATACAAGTCTTGAAAGGTCTCTTGCTCTCTGAGCTTTACTCCTCATCAAAGATATAGCAGAATTAGAAAAGATTTCAAAGGATTGGAATGAAGAATGTTATTTTCAGAAACGTATGAACAGACTATCACTGTCCAGCCTCATAAGAGATTACATGAGATGAACACAACATATCTCTACAAAACAGGCACTCCAGGTCATAGAGAATAATTACACAGTTTGTAGTAATGGCAGTATTAGGGTCATCAAATGGTTTTATTGGGCAGTAGGCTTATAAAAGAGTCACGATTCTGACTTTTCACAAAGTCTGGAGTCCAGTTATGGACATCCTTGTTAGCAGGTATACTAAATTATACTAATCTGAAAGACCACTGTTTAAGGGAATAAATATTCATAAGAGTATTCTGATATTTGTATTCATACACAAATGTATAACCTGGGGCTTCACAAGCCCCTAAGCCACAACTCTGTAGGCACAGAGGAGTTATTGGGGCAGTATCACTACCCACTGGTGTTGTTCATATGCTTCTTTCCCACCCTTCCACTCCAGAATGGATGGGGAAAAAGAACAGACCTGGTCTGATTCAACACAGTCATCCTTATGCCCTTAACCTGCTTGTAAAAGAGCTTGGAAAGGTCTCCGGCCACCTTCAAGTCAGCAGAATCACCTGCTCAGTGACCCAAACCTTTGCTTTCTTTCAGCATGTTGAGCCCTTGCAAAATCAGCTACTTCCCAGGAAGGTGGGAGACCTGGGGGAACCCAAGGCAGCCCTTCAGTAATGTTGGCACGAGGAGCTTATATCTCAGCAAGCAAGAGAGACCAGGGCAGGTTTTTGTCTTTGTTGTAGGGGAGCAAAGTCTCAGAGCCAGTTAAGCAGTCTGGCCAAAGGCTTTGTGAGGTGGGACAGTGCAGGAAGGAGCTGGATGCCAGTTTCCCAAGTTTTGATCCCATGCCTTGCTTCCTGCAGGCCTATGATACATCTGTGATGCTCTGCAAGTAATTAATATCAATTCTACACTAAAATAAAACCAGCAGTGGCTGAACAATGAGGATTCAGTCAGGAAATGCCTATTCACTGACCTTTCAATCCACTCACATGTAAAACCTAGAGCAGACAGCAAAACTAATTCAGCTTCAATCCCTCTTAACGCTGTGTCATCACTGACCATCGTCCTCTTGCTCTGAGTTAATATTAATCTCTGCTACCCGGGAGATTTCCAGCTGTTTACATATTGAAATATTCTCCCTTTTATCCCTTGTGGTGGCTTAATGTCTCACTCCCTCTTGGATTCCCTGCATTTCTGGTTCAAAATTTCTCTGTATGGGACCATGTCAAATAAGAAACAGCTCTGACCAAGGCAACTGCTGCCTTGTCAGCTTTCATTTCTATAGATGATGACTAATGCTTCAGCTTATGATTGTGGTGGATTTCTGTTCTCTACCCCAGGGCTTGGAACACTGATATGGGATTTTTAGTCTACAAAGTTCTCAACATATTGGTCCCATTAGGACCTCATCTGTGACTGATGCCATCTCTGGAAGTGGCTCTTCTCCCAGCCACCCAGTTTAATTCCTGTTGTTGACTTCTGTTAACATGCCCTTGGTTTACCATGAGCAGATGGCTGGGATCGGCATCACACCCTCCAGTCCCTGTGTGGGAACAAGCTACTCTGTCCTCTGGGATCCCCCCCAGCTCCACCCTTCCTCCTTTTATATCCTCCAGTCATCTCTGGAGCCACCAAATGATGATATTTTTTGGTGGTCTGAGAATGTTAGTGATGGCTCACCCAAAAGGCTCATCATGGTGTGTGTGAAAGTTGCTTTTAGGAAGAAAACTCCTCCTGCTACCGACTGCAGAACCTCAAACAGACTGAAAGCTTCAAGGCTGGTGAAGACCCAGAACTTACATCCAGAAAGCTCTCAGGGCAAGAATACTTCTTAAAAATCTGAAGGGGGAGACATGACAGATAGGGGAGTTACGCAGCTAAGTCCTTCACAAAACACCTCTGATTGTTCTGACAGCTCTCTAAGGGCTTGTTACATTTGCATACAGACTCCTGGCAACATCATAGAATTATGGAATAGTTTGGTGGGAAGTGATCTTTAAAGGTCATCTAAATCCAACGCTCTGCCATGGTCAGGGACACCTTCCACTAGACCAGTTTTTTCAGAGCCTTGTCCTACCTGGCCTTGAATATTTCCAGGGATGGGGCATTTGCCACCTCACTGGGCAATCTGTGCCAGTGTTTCATCACCCTCACAGTAAAAAATGTTTTCCTTACGTCTAGTCTAAATCTACCCTCTTTTGGTTTAAAATCAATACCCCTTGCTTTATTTCAAGAGACCCTACCATAAAGTTTGCCCCCATCTTTCTTATAAACCCCTTTTAGGCACTGGCAGGGGCTCTGAAGTCTCCCTGGAACCTCCTCTTCTCCCGGCTGAACACACAGAGCTTTCCCAGCCCGTCTCCAGAGCAGAGGAGCTCCAGCCCTCAGAGCATCTCTGTGGCCTTCTCTGAACTCACTCTAGCAGCTCCATGCCTTTCTGATGTTGGGGACCACAGGGCTGGAGGCAGCTCTGCAGGTGGGGTCTCACCTGAGTGGGGAAGAGGGGCAGAATCCCCTCCCTTGAGTTGCTGGTCGCACTTCTGGTGTTCCAGCCCAAGGTATGGTTGACTGTCTGGTCTTCAATCACACATTGCTGTGTCATCTCCATCCTTTCATCCACCATTACCCCCTAGTCCTTCTCAACAGGTTTGCTCTCAGTCATCAGCTGCATTACCAACAGATGCAGGTTGTTCTCGAGCAGCTGCTACTAACACTGAGTAAACATTTGGTAAGAGATTTACTTTTCCCGAAGAGCATCCCATCTGCACCAGACAAAGGAGGCATTCGATGCATCTCCACTTTACAGCTGACATGCTGAGCAGGTTTAAGAGGCATAGGGGCACCCAGATACTATGGAAGTCAATAGGATTTGGGCAGGTGTGTACTTCTGAGGACTTCAGGTTCTACTTTTAAAAGAATTTGGTGACTGTTGTAGAATATGGCTTTTTTTGCCCCTTGACACATGATGAAATCCTCAGGTCTGCAGGGTGCAAGGTGCTGCCTTCCCTGAGACATAGAAGAGATCTCCAAAGTTGGGGGAAACAAAGACCTTTCACTAGCTAGGTCAGAAAATGGAAACATGCTTTAAACACCTCTAGCCAAAACATGACCCTTCTGCTTCTGCACCAGGCTTTGTATCCTTGCTGCTAGATTCCATTGCCCAAAATTTCTGTTCACAGAATATCTTCCATCCCATGACAATAAGGATCTTGACAGCTTGTGTCCCAGGAAAGAGTGAGAGAAGCTTTGGATACGTCAGAGTATCAAATCAAGTCTCTTCCTTATATCCAGTGGAGCAAGAACGAGATCCTGGGTCACTTGTGTGAAGAAGTACCCATCCATACACGAACATTGTCACCTGGCTGTCCCTTCTGCAGGGTGTATCAGCTCAGGCTCAGAGATCCTCTGTAGAATCAGGTAGCAGAAAGTACCAACCTAAGACTTGTCTTCAGGGCTTTGATGTAAAGTCGAATCAAAGCCTCGGCTGGAAGATATGAACATGTTAGTGCCAACTAGCAGGAACGTAGTATCCTCAGGTCCAAGCAATAGCTGAGCAGCAGTTTTGTCTGTCATGTCCATCACAACAGTGACAGACAATTACTAATGTATTTAGTCCAGATCTGGCAAAGCATCTCAGCCAAGACCACAAACTACTCCATGGCAGAGCTGGGATTAAAATCTGACCCTTTGACCTCCAGTTGAGTACTTCAACCACATGAACACATTTGTTGTGCTACTTGCTCTCCCTTTTTATGAACTTTTCTGTATTTTTCATACCTAATTTGTCCCTGCTCGTAAGGAAAAAAACTACCCCCTTTCAAATGCATACTGCAATGAACAAAAAACATATTCAAGGTCCCCAAACCCTTTCTTTTTTTCAGTTTCTGTAAAATATGTTCTTTGGGTGTTTATTAATTACAAAGCTTGTAAGACAGGAATTTTAAGTACACTAATAAATGTATTCAGTTAAACAATGATACTGGGAATTTCATCCAAGCAGGGGTTTATGCCATTAGATTGCAGGAAAAGTTTTCTGAGACATGTGGAACAAGTCAATACTTCTGGGGCTTCAGCTATAAGCCATGAAAGTGCTGACCCCTCACACATTGTCTGCAGAACAGGTAAGTGGGACAGAAATACTGCAGCCTGGGCACCAAGGGGCTGCAGGATGGCTGGGAACTTGTTGTTGATGGTTAGGGACCAACAGATTCCCTAAATTAAGCAAGGGCTGGTCATGGGAGGTCATGGGAGGTCAGTAGCTAGAAAGAAGCTCAAGTAAAACAGGGAGAAACACAGAGATCTGCAGAACCTGAAGGTTTTGGACAGTGAAATGAACATCCAAAACTGCAGCCTGGACTTTTTGTGCTCATCACTACCTTGAGCCTTTAGGTAATGCACCCTTATAAAGAGACACAGCATTTGGTATTTAATCTAAACTTGTCCTGTCAGTCTTACAGATATTAACACAACTTCTTGTCACTGCCCTGGTGGCCATTAACATGTTCAGTGTTGCATTTTCTGCCTCTCCATGAGGAATAAGCATTGTGACAGCCTTTTCTATGACTTCCCACCAGGTCCTTTACAAGTCCCTCCTTCTCCCAGGGGTTAAACTAACCGCAACAAAGGTCAGCTACCAGTGGGGACAGCTTCATATCTCCCTTCATGTCTCTGCAGAAATAGAGACTTTGAAGCACAATGTGTACATGCTGCTGCTTTATGTCCTTGCAGGCTTCTGTCTTGGGGACTCCCAATCTATACACCTACTTGCCCAAACTTGTTTGCTGTGGCAACTCCAAGCACATTTTGCCTTCTCTTAGAAGAAAAACTCCTCACAAGTGCTGTTTCAGATGCTCCCTGCTCCCTGTTCTTGCTCTCTACGACTCTTGGCACTTTCCATCTGTGCTATTTCAGCCACTTTGCCCGCGTCTTTCCAGCTGGGTGGGGCTAAGCTATAAAGGGATCTGACTATCTTCCCTCGTTTCTTGGCATAGAGCCTTGGGCTATGCACAGCTTGGCTAAATCATTCCATGCATTCCTTTCTCTCTGTAGTAAGAGCATAATTCATTGCAAAGGTCTTTTTCACCATGCCCTCCTGAGACAGAAAATTACTGTTTTGCAGCTGCCTTGACTCACAGATCTTGGGATGAACTTATCTCAAGCATCTTGTGTGCAGAAAGATTCCATGGCAGCACTGAATAATAAACAGATGCTGAAAGCATGTGCAATGTGTGACTAGCACAAAAATGCCTTATGTTCCTAGACAGACATTTCTACCCAGATCTTCCTCCTGCTGCCATTATCCAGTTAGAAATACATGGTTTCACCCAACTGCTCAAATGTCAGTATTTTATGAAACATGCTTCAGTTACCATTTGGTGGACCACAACCCAGCTGCCTTTTCCATCACTGACTCTGATGAACCCATGGTTTCTGACAAAGCAGACATGATCACATTGCATAAAAGCCATGTCCCACTTCAAGGATAAGGACAAGCCACAGTTTTAGCTTTCCTCTATGGAAATTTGAGAAGCAATACAAACTCACACAAACTTCATCATGCCAGTGTCTTTGAAAGAAGGTCTCAGGATTAAGAAGGGCATTTGCCTGATCTCTAAAGCCTTTTGCAGGCATCAAAAGTCACAAGTACTTTACTAAAGGTGTTTGCCCTAAGGAGAGAGGGCTAGCCTTGGGGTGGGGGCCATGGGGAATCCTATTTCTGTTTCCAGTGCATAGCTGTTGGCACTATATATTCGTACTTTGTGCTTGTGTCTTCTCAGAAAAAGTGTTTGCATTCATCGACTCCATACTGCAGCCCCGGATGATGTTTTACAGTGTGGTGGCCAGGATATGTCTTTGTCTTTGGGTGCACATGGGAGTGTCCTGAAAGGGGCTTTGCATGCAAGATTTCCTGGGCAGTACTGGAAGACTGTGTGAAATGGAGGGTGAAAAGTTATAGAGGTGGCTCATTCCTAAAGATAAATTAGCTTTCCTTTACTCTGGATGATCAGGGAGGCAGAATTGGGAGTTATTCAGGGAGATAAATTATAGGATTACATTGACAATCTCCATTTCCGGCAGTCAGACAGAAATGTACGGGACAAGGTAGCTAGAGTTTTCCAAGTGTTTTAACACCTAGTTTTATCTCCCAGAAGCCTTCCATGCCAAAAGCCCATCCAAGTCCCTTATTACTGCTCATTTTCAAACCCAGGCTGGATATCCAAAGCCCGAGACGGCTAAAATTCCCAGGATCCATCCACAGCTGGGTTGTTTCGCCCATCCTGGAAAAAGAACGGAGAATACCCCAAATTTGTCTGATGATTTCGACTGAAAAGTTATATCCATCATCATCTGGTGTCACGGTGAACATGGGACCCTTCTGAGAGTTTCACATCTCCTTTCTGGAAGATGACCATGTTTGCTTATTCACTTGCGCACCCAAAATTCTTCTTATGTTCAGAGTGGTAATTGAACACGTCGTAGAATGAATGCACATCATCTCTGTGGTTTACAGAGCCTGTTTACTGGGAATTTGGAAAGGTCAGTACAACAGCAAGCCTTTTTGTTTCTCTGTATTTCAAACTTCAGACCTCTAGATAAATATTTGGCTTATGCTATGGACAGCTGCTGGAATGCGGCTTCTGGAATACTTCGTCAGCATGAGAGGGCATTGCCTTTCTTCAAAGGGTCTTATAATTGGAGAAATAACTTCTTGGAAGAGCCTTGCCATTGTGCATTGGATGTGCTGGATGGGATGCCCAGAGGTAACGGCTTTTCTCTAGCACAGTTAGAAATGTGACCTTGCAATCTGTGCTGTGGGTGATGACCTTGTTAGGAAAAGGGCACTGGGATTTTCAATGAGAAGCTCAGTCCAGGAGGGAATATTTATGTACTTTTTTTATCATTAGCTCCAGGGCTAACAGAATACATCCTGTTCAAAATGTCCATTTTTAGTAAGCACAGAGCTTAAATTCCATTTGAAGTGCAGGGGATTTAGCATGGGCCTCTCTGCTTTGACAAATCTGAAACACTGAACATGTACTCAGTGTTCTGGTGACTTCAACGAGAAAAAACATCTGGGGTGGTGGTGCTCAAGTGGTGACTAATGAATTACAATCATACCAATCCAGATGCTTTTTCCTCAACTCAAATCTGACTGTCAGCTTTCTTGTTGCTGGCTCTATCTCCATTTCTTTACTAATGTACCCAATGAGGTCTTTAAAGTGCTCAAAATACTGAGAACTCAAAGATATCTGTCTGAAGATAGCACTACCACAGATTTTACTTCAATGATGCATGAAAAACTTAATATTTAGAACCAGGCAACAAACCTGCTAGCTGATACAAAGCAATTCAGAAAAAAAAAGGTAACCTGTGAGGACACTTAACCACTGCTCAGTTTTCTAGGCCTTGCCCCAGTGACAATGTCTGTGTTTGAGGGAAAAGGCACTCCAGGTAGTGCAGGATCTGTATTTATAGAATCATAAAGTCATAGAATCATAGAATAGTTTGGGTAGGAGGAAATCTAAAGATCACCCAGTTCCACCCCCTGCCATGGGCAGGGACATCTTCCGCTAGACCAGGTTGCTCCAAACCCCATCCAACCTGCCCTTGAACACTTCCAGGGATGGGGCAGCCACAGCTTCTCTGGGCAATCTGTGCCAGAGCCTCACATATTAAGATGCAATTTAGTTCGTCAAGGAGCTGATGCCCATGTAAGAGGCTGCTCTTGTGTGGTCTGATTCTGCTTGCAAGGAAGAAGGCAGATGCCTACAACCTGCTCTCCAGGCTGTAGCATAAATGTAGGACCTGCATTTTGCACCAGCAAGTCTCAAAACACCTTGCAGAAAAAAAATCCTTTTCATCCATCATGTTCAGGCAAGCAGGCCATGAACAAACACACAAAGAAAAGTCCCAAGGTCACCTGGCAGCACAGAACATGGTACCCAGCACACAGGGGTGAGCATAACCCACCTGGCTACCTTGGTCTGAGGTTCGGCACGCACACAAGCAAGATCATCCATCTGCCCACCAGACCAGGACTGTGGTCAAAAGGCATAAAATGCTTATACTTTGTTAAATGCAAATGAGATTTTTAAGGCTGTAAAAAGATGAGGTCAGGATAACCTGGATGCCTGGAAGATACCAGCACCTTCCCACAGAGTCTTCTTCAGCATCCAGGTTTTTCTGAGTTTTTCCATCTAGGTTATATGTAATTTTGCACATTCTTTCAGTTATACATATTCGTGCTGTGGCTCCTCCCACCCATAGCCGACAGATACAATATTTTCAACATCTTGGTGCTTCAGTTATTGCAACTTCCTCTACTCTCATTTTGATAAGTGCAAAACAAGGATTTTTGAAAAATAGTTTTAAATAAATTTAACCATCTCTCCTAACTTTGTATACCAACATAGGCTTCTTCTTTTTTCTTTAGCTCATAATCAAAAATCAGGTGGCTTTCTCACCTCAGGCCTCTTTATGCTTGTCCTACCTTCTTTTGGTTTTGGTCTAAACGTTTGGATTCCACCTACAGTTGATTTGTCCTTTTTTGCTATGTCCTAGACCTCTCAGAAAATCATACATGGACCTGGATGGCATGTTTCAGTTCCTGGCTATGTCCCTCTTGTGAGATTTTTCTCCTTACTTCCGTTCCCACACAGTATACAGAAGAATAAATCTTTGTCCACTATTTTTAACTACTTGCTCTAGTTATGCCATTTAGTCCATATTTGTAGAACATCTCACACAGCCCTGATCAGAGATGAAGTCATCAGACACTATGAGAACCTAAGCAAAAATGACATTTTTAGGAAAATAAATTCTATTATCAATGAGGAATTCCCAATGAAATGAGTTATTTGGGTGCAGAAATGTCTTCAGAAATACTGGAAGTATGTAGGTTGTGGTAGATAAACTATAATAAATATCGGACACCTATTCTTGCTGTTGTATGGGGCTGGAGCAGAGAACATCAAACTCCTGAGGATCTTTGTTACGAAGTTCGCTAAAAGAAATCAAGATTCCCTGAGCAACAGAAGAGGGTATTGCAAAGAGCAGACTGGACATACTGCAGATGTGTGAGTTCTTTTAATACCCTCTCCAATTCTTCAAGAGGAACAGTTAGCAATTCTGAACCTGGGGATATTTTGGGAGTATGTGTGTTTGTATTTTATTTACTTACATAATTTTTTTCCCACTCATAACCTGATCACCTTCATGTTCCAGGAAAGAAAACTAACAAAGCCTTGGTGCAAACGATTATCACCCTAACAGTCAAGATTGTGTTCATTTACTCCAGTACAGCACAGATGAGTTGGGAAAGAAATCTTAGTCATGAATCTGGTGCTGCATGAAGGGAAATTCCTGGGGAGTGAATTAGCACAGCAATATCTCAACTTTTTTTCTTCTTCTTCTTTTTTTTTTTATGAGCACTCTACAAGTCAGCGTCAACTAAACCTTTTTTAATAATTTGTCATCATTTTATTCGGATCGACACTTCACATGAAGCAATTCTCCTCTGCATGGACTTAGCTCGTATTGACTTTACCTTTCTGGTATCATGATGAGGTGACTTTTTGCTGGGAAGAGAAAAATGGACAAGATTTCACACCACCACCACCAGGCCCCCTACCTTGGTGGGTACTGGTAGGACCTGGTTCAAAACCTCAGGATGGAGTGAACACCTTGCAGCCAGGCAGGTTCCTGACTCAGGTGTGGGTTTGATTTCATAATCATAGAATGGTTTGGGTTGGAAGGGACCTTAGAGATCATCCAGTTCCAGCCCCCTGCCATGGGAAGGGACACCTCCCACTAGACCACATTGCTCCAAGACCTGTCCAACCTTCCCTTGAACTCTTCCAGGGATGGGGCTGCCACAGCTTCTCTGGGCAGCCTGTGCCAGGACCTCACCACCCTCACAGCCAAGAATTTCTTTTAATTTAAATGCACTCTCTTTCAGTTTCAAGCCATTCCCCCTTGCCCTGTCAGTACACGCCCAGCTCAAAAGTCCCTCTTCACTTCTCTTGTAGGCTCTCTTTAGGATTTACCCATGGTTAATCTACATTTCTATCTGTCAGCTTGGCAGAGAAATTTGGCCAATATAAATAGTGTTATCAAGTCTTGGTATGTCTTATTCCATGGAAGAAAGGCTTAAAATTGTTCAAAAAGAAGCCAGCAAATTGTCCTGGGAAACACTACAGGAAACAAGTTATCAACACTGAACTGCAGATAGTCCAATGCCCGACCTTTGGTCATAATTTCTATATCTGCTACTCAAAAAATGTAAGGACTGCAGCAGAGGTCATCTGGGGAAACCTGAGAACATGTTTATTGAAGGTAACATGGAAAATGTGGCTTCTTTAATGTCTTTCCATTCCCATTTGAAATGATTAAGGTGGAAACAGCTTCAAACTGACAGAGGGCAGGATTAGATTGGATATTTGGAAGACATTCTTGGCTGTGAGGGTGGTGAGGCCCTGGCAAAGGTTGCCCAGAGAAGCTGTGGCTGCCCCATCCCTGGAAGTGTTCAAGGGCAGGTTGGGTGGGGCTTGGAGCAACCTGGTCTAGCAGAAGGTGTCCCTGCCCGTGGCAGGGGGTGGAACTGGGTGATCTTTAAGGTTCCTCCCACCCCAAACCATTCTATGCTTCTATGAAATCAGAGTTCAAATAGCACTAGAACCACTTAGATGTAATACTCTACGGCATCATATTTTGCCCTTCTAGCTTCTTAAGCACTACCACAAATTAACTAACAAATAACTTTGTCTAACACATTCCATACCACTTCTGACCACCCCAGGGCCTTGATAGTGAAACCACCACTTGCGAGGTGCAAGTTATTCCCTGCATTCAAAGAGCACCGACATCAACCAGTATTGTCCTGGAGGGAAGGTGGGCCCATTTTAAAGAAGGGGAAACAGAAGCATACGCAAGGTTGGGATCAGTCTGACCAAAAGTATCCTTGGGTTTGAGTCACTCTGGGCTCTCTTTGTAACCCACAGAAAGACACTCCTGGAGTGCGATTCACCTTCTTGGGAAGGCAGTGTCTAAAAGAAATGAGATGAAACACAGACTAAAAGTGCAGCCTTCTCTCTACTGACTGTAAGGGCAGTCATGGATGACTCAATCAGGAATAACATCAACACAAATATCTAAAGTCATGTGTGAGAAATCATACCTTCTGTGGCTTGCCCAGGACCTGACAGCCATTTCGCAACTGCAGCAAACTCAGAAGCTCTTCTTTAAGATAAAATTAAATTAAATTAAATTAAAATAATAAAATAAAATAAAATAAAGTAAAATTTTAAAAAAACTAACTGGTAATCTGGTCTGAGGTCCCACGACTTTATCTCACTCAGATCCTGTTTTTTATCATATTTACATCTCTGTAGCAGTAGGAAATCAACACATTGTGGACTACAGGAAATGTAACAACTTTCTGCTGCAATAGTATTGCCAGTCCCAGTGAAGACTCTGGGGGATCTCTGGGGAATCAGGCTCATGCTTTGTGTATGATGCATGCAGATGATGCAACGCCTTCACATCCCACAATATGTCATACAAAGCATGAAGTGCGAAAGCTTGATACACCATGAATGGAAAACCTGACCCCAAATATCCTGCAGTGTATGTTTTCTATTACTTTTTGTTCCCTAAGTTACTGCTGCACTTCTGAGTTCAAAAGATCAATGAAGATGGACTGCTCTTACAGCTCCCTCATGGAAGAGGAATAGGAATCTGAAAAATTCCCCATGGATTTGACACAAATGAAATCTGCTCCAGAGATGGAACCCAAACACCACCCGGCCCTACTACTGCTATGAGCTGTGGGTTTTAGGAGAAAGTCAATGGTAAGAAGAGGGTATTTTCATCTGGAGATGGTCCATTGGCATGCATTCAGTGGTCTCATGGCATTTCAACAATGGTCAGGTGCCTACAAGAAAAATCGTGACCCAGCTGATACTCCTCCAGGGCACCTTGCACGTGCAAAAGACTGCTTGGAGCTGTACGGGTTTCTTCAGCTCAGACAATGCTTTTTTCTTGTCATGGGGATGGTTCCAACAGACACAGCATGGAGAGCTGTAAGAGATGTGGAATTTTGCAATGTCTTTAGATTGAAACCACCAGAAACCTTGAAATGGCGGAAGTGTGCCTTCAACTGAAATAAGGTGGAAAAGACCCAACAAGGAGATTTTTCCTCATCCTGGTATGAGCTCTGCTCTTTGCTGGGGTGGTCCCGGCTGGTTTCAGAGCACGATGGGGAGCAATGTTCAAGTGTTTCTTGATTCCTTATGATACAATTTCTAAGGACTCAATACCAGCCTCTACATTCTGGGCACACAAGAGAGTTAATAAACTTTGTTACTATCGGTGCCTTTCCTAGAGGTGCCTTTGCTGCAACTTTTGTGATCAAATTCCTTGGTAAACCTACATTTCCCTGTAAAGGATCACAACTACCATGTACATTTTTCACAAGCCCCTGAAGCATTGAGGTTTGCTTCATTTTAAAGTATCAGTTTAGTTTGTCTAGTTTAGAGAGCAGGCATATGAGTCAAAACTGGGTTCCTACAACCATGTTTAGGTTTTCTGAGAAATGTGATCTCATTCAGTGTCAAGAAGTTTTCTGTGTCAATGGAAAGCAGAGGTGCTCAGCACCTTTGAAATATTATCAGCCTTGAAGTGTCTAAATATAGGTTTTAAGGTCTAATTTGAGAACATGGTTTAAAAATAAAGAAAATTCTGTGGTTTTTCTTCCCTTGAATATCTACAGAATATAAAAGTTCTAGTGCAATATACTATCAAATATATGTAATTTTGATTATTTTACTTACCAAGCAGCTACTTTTCAGTAGACTTAAGATATTTGTTAAAAATAAGTTTGATGTAATATCTACGTTGTCCCATTGAATTCTGGGGAAATTTCATGTTAAATTTTTTTAAATCACTATTTTAAGCATCTTTTATTAATAAAGTCCTATGAATCCCTTCAAGATGCAAAGTATGAGGACCCATACTTTTTTTCCCTTTTTTTTTTTTGCATAATAAAGCAAGAATAAAAAAGTTATACAAATCTATGCACATGCCTTATATCAGGTTTTGAAAGCAGAGAACATAGTTTTGGTAAGATGTCATTTAACTGAGATATCTGATAAACTTCCGCTGAATGACACGCATTTGCATTCTTAATTTAGTTAAACATTCTGTCCTGTATTTTTGTTGGGAAATACTCAGAAGAGCAATGTGATGGTCTGAGATTAGGAAAAAAACCCACAAGAATCTCTCAAACTTTACCCCTACCCTCAATAGCAGTGGAGAATGTTGTATCAGGGATGTCACCCAGAGACTTGTACAGCCCACTGACTGTGATCCACAGCCATTATTTCATGTGTGCACCAGGGATGGAGCCAGGAGAAGTATGAGGAGTATCAAGAAGGATTGCAGAGCCCTGGGTGTGGTGGTAAGAGACTCAGGAGGGCAGATAGTTTTTTCCTGAATGCTCCTGGTCAAAGGGAAGGGGTTTGAAAAGTCCAGTTGAATCTGGGGAGTCCAAAAATCCTTACAGGACTAGTGCCACAGCCAGGGATTCAGATATTTAGGCTGTGGGACTTGCTTGGAGAAATCTGCTCTGCTGGGGACTGACGGAGTCCTTCTGTCAGAAAAGGGAAAAAGCAGTTTTGGTTATAAGTTGGCCAACCTGGTGACGAGGGCTGTAAATTAAAGTTGCTGTGGAGAGAGAACCTCAATCCATCCTACTCCTACCACTTTGATGCCAAGGCCAGCAACAGATGCCCAGAACCTGGAGAGGGATCACAGGTCAGCAGAAGAGCACCTGAAGAGCAGTACAAAGCTGCTCCAGCCACTAAGTCAGCTTAAATGTCTCTGTGCAAATGCACACAGCATGAGGAATACAAGAGGGGGCATGCACACACCCGCAGTACTGCAAACTTATCAGCACCATGGAGATGTGGTGGGATGGCTGCTATGCCTGGAGTGTTGGAATGGTAGGATACAGGCTCTTTAGGAAGGACAGACAGCAGTGGGTGTTGTCAATGACCAGCTGGAGTGCATGGAGCTCTGCCTGGGGATGGATGAGGATGAGTTCACAGGTCAGGATCAAAGGAGAGAAAGGGACAGGTGACATTGCAGTGGGGCTCTGCTACAGGCCACCTGACCAGGAAGAACAAGTGGATAAGATCATCTATAGATAGGAGTAGCCTCATATTCGAACCCTGGTCCTCATGGGGGACTTCAACCACCCCAATACCTGTTGGAGGGACAACACAGCAGGGCATAAGCCAGGAGGTTCCTAGAAAATGTTGATGATAACTTCCTTCTCCAAGTGATAGAAATGCCAAGGATGAGAGATGTTATGATGGACCTGGTTCTCACCTACAAGGAGAGGCTGGTGGGGAACTGGAAGCTCAAGGGCAGCCTGGGCTGCAGTGACCATGAAGTATTGGATGGAACTCAAGATCTTTACAGAGAGGAGAGCACACAGCAAACTCACTGTCCTGGATTTCAGGAGAGCTTGGTGTCTTCAGGGATCTGATTGGAAGAGTATCATGGGATAAAGCTCCAGAGGGAAGAGTGGCTTAAGAAAACTGTTAAATATTCAAGGATTATTTCTTCCAAGCTCAGGAGCAATGCATCCCAGCCAAGAGGTATTCAGACACAAACACCAGGAGGCCTACATGGATGAACAAGGAGCACCTGGACAAACTCAAACACAAAAAGAAAGCCTACAGAGGCGTCCTAGGTTACAATGTAAGATGTAACCAACAGTATGTATTCTATTATCATCTTTACAAGCTGTTAAAGCAAGTGGGGCAGTGTTCGTTATCTCCTACCATGACTCATCCTTGATAATTCCCTTCAGGAGCTATCTCTGTTTAATGGACAATCAAGGACCCTCTGCGTGACTCTTAGAATTACATCATCCCATTGTGACATGCTCCTCCCAGGGAGGAGGAGCCAAGCATTCCCACCTGGATATAATCTGGGGTTTGGAACAGTGTAAGTGGCCCTTACCTACTGGATTCCTAGAGGACAAGAGCTGCCACTAGACCCTCAGGTGAAGACCAGACCCTCTTCTACAGGGTCACTGCTTCAACAGAACCACCTCATCTGAACTGCTGCCACCACCCTGACTAACAGGGTGTCAGGTTGTATCCTGACTCTGTAAGTGCGCTTGTACTATTGCATTTATTTCAATTTTCCTATTAAATTATAATTCTGACTTGCGATCTCCCACTGGTTTGTTTTCGTACTAGTACAAGAGGATGGAAGCAAGGAAAGGTAGCATGGGAGGAATGCAGAGAAGTTGTCTGAGCAGCCAGGGATCAGGTTAGGAAACCTAATGCGCTGGTACAAATAAATCTGGCCAGGGATGCCAAGGGCAACAAGGAAAGCTTCTGAAGGTATTTTGGTGATAAAAGGAAGACTATGAAAAATGTATGCCTTTTCATAAGGCAATGGGAGACTTGGTTACCCAGGGATTCTGCTCTTCTGCCCCACTCAGGTGAGACCCCACCTGCAGAGCTGCCTCCAGCTCTGGAGTCCCCAACATCAGAAGGACATGGAGCTACTGGAGTGAGTCCAGAGGAGGACTCACAAGGATGCTCCAAGGACTGGAGCCCCTGTGCTCTGGAGACAGGCCAGGAGAGCTGAGGATGTTCAGCCTGAGGTAGAGAAGGCTTTAGGAAGATCTCAGAGCCCTTTCCAGTGCCTAAAGGGGCTTCAAGAGAGCTGGAGAGACTTTGGACAAGGGCCTGGAGTGACAGGACAAGGGGGAATGGCTTCAAACTGCCAGAGGGCAGGGTTAGATGCGATATTGGGCAGAAATTCTTGGCTGTGAGGATGGTGAGGCCCTGGGACAGGTTGTACAGTGAAGCTGTGGCTGCCCCATCCCTGGAAACGTTCAAGGCCAGGTTGGTGGGGGCTTGGAGCAACCTGGTCTAGTGGAAGGTGTCCCTGCCCATGGTAGGGCATTGGAACCGGATGATCTTTAAGGTTTCTTACAACTCAAATCATTCTATGACTCCATGATTTTATGTCTAGCTGAATACGTAGGCTTTGAACTCTAGACCATGCTTTTTCTGTATTGGAGCAACAAATCAAAACAAACATAGCTAACTTACCAGTTGCTTATTGAAATCGCATTAAAATTTTTCAACAGCCATTTATTTCTCCCCAGTTATTCTCTTGTATGGTCCCATTATCTGGCAGGAAGTTAAAAAAAGGTGTATCTGATGCATAAATTTAGTTATCTCATTTTAGGATCAGCTATAGAATTTAACTATTTTTTATAAAAATAAATTGGACTTCTATTGCTGGTGTGAGTTTTCAAAGGATACCTGCTGAGTTTCTGAGCATGTGTATTATCTTCAGTATGATGACATGTTGTCTGAGGTTTAGATATTTTAAGTCAAACTAAGACATGATTTACAATTTGCATCACTTTTTCCAAATAACCATGGAAAGTCCCCAGCTATGAAAGTTTCACCAAAAAAAGTGATGAACTGCTATTTGGCAAAAAACCCTACAGACCATTTAAAAAATTAAACTCAAAAGAAAAGTGGGGGGAGGAATGTGTGGCTTAAAACAGTTAACCAGCTTACACTGTCCCCTCCCTGTAATTCCACAAGTCTTGCTGCGCAATCAGCTACATCTTTAAAAGAAACCTTACTTGGTAACAGAGTCATGTATACAGTGGGACCACGCCACACACCACAGCCATGATGATACATCCTGGGCGTAATCCAGAACAGGCTGGAGGTGATGGAAAGACTATGCTTGCCTCCTGGTCATCTCACAGCACTTTGCAGGGCACATCATCACTCACAAGGGCTTCAGAAGAGAGCTCCTGGGACCCCATCTCTGCTCTTCTCACCCGCATCAAGTTGAGGCAGAATTGCTGCTCATCATCTCCAAGGCGTCCGGTGTCCTTTCCTGGTGTCCGAAAGCTCCCGGCTCATCAGAGCAAACCCAAACAGAGCTCTGAAATTGTGTATCAAATGCAGACATGTGCAACATGATCTGCTATGATTGAACACATCACTTGGTCAGATGATGTGTCCTGGGGCTCTGTCCCATCCCTTTCCTTCTAAAATGACCTGGACCCAGGTATTATCCCAAAACACCATTGAGATCCCTTATCCATCACCGTGAGCTAAGAACATATGGTGTGGCTCCAGTAGGAAAACAGAGTTGGGATCAAACCAAGAATTGCTTCAAGCCCTGCAGATTAAAGTGTCTTTACTCCAACAGCCATACAAATCACACGTGCCTCCAAAGAATTATAGTGGCATCAAAATGGCAAGCAACAAAGTGAGCTGTAACTGGCTGAATGTAAAGTATGAAAAAGCTTCCTTAAAAGAGAAAAAGCAGGCAAAAATCTTGTGGCAAGTTGTTGCAACAAAGATGTCTGGCCTTGCTTTGAGCAATCTTTGCCAATTTGAGGTGAAAGTGTCAATGGTTTCCTTAGGTAGCTTGCTCTCTTCTGGCCTTGTGGTGGGAGCACACCCTGGGAAAATGTGGTAAGAACGAACAATTTTATTTTCATTATTCCAAAGACTTGCACAAGATGATTTATCTTGGCAGCAACACTTTCTCAGGAAGAAACTACCACTCACTGACACATCCCAGATCATCAGTCCCCTCACAGTTTGAATAGCAGAGGACCTCTCCTAGGCAGAAGAATTCAGCTTAGGACAACACAGTGCCCTTTGTTTAACCTTTTAATGCTCTGTAGGCTCCTACATCTTAGGTTCTGCTTATTACTGATTATCGGACAACTCCTAGACAGAAATGGTGTTTCTTTATGTTCAGTTTCATCCAAATTTGGAACAGCATCCTAAGAAACCTGACCTCTCTGCAAAACTTAATGTGAATCCATCCCATGCTCAAGGCTTCAAAAAATCACTTACAGGTTTTGGGGGTGAAGAGTTTAAATTAAGCTGCCTTCAGACCTGTAAATCTGTGAGCTTCATAAGCAGTTCATGTTGTGTGATGCTGCAATATTACACTTTAGCCCCTTTGTTGTGAACAAGACTTGGTTTCCACTAGACACAGGCACAAGATGTTCTCACAACAGGTTTGCAAGCAGGTACTGATAAAAGTAATTAAAATGAAAGCACTTTGAGGATGCAAAGGTCGCTAGGTAGGAGTAAGAGCAGGAGGCGACGTCAGGCTAGGGCAGAGGAAGTGAAGAAATGGAAGCAGTCTGTGCAATGGAGATCTTGCTGCTGGAGGAAACATTGCATCATATCTCCGAGTGGCATCACTTGTGGTGGCAGGAGCAGGTTTGGGGGACTTTTTACCCTCCAGATCTGCCGGCAGGGGGATCGTGCTGACTGAGACCAGCTTAGAATCACACAAACCTCCACCCACGCACCAAGGCAGAAGTGGGTTTTCAGGTATGTCTTGCCCTTCTCAGAAATTACTATCACAAATTAGGGGAAGATAATTTGAAATAGTTCTAAACCTTCTCAGGCCACAAGTCCTCAGTAGCTAATTAGAGCCCAGACAACTCTGAAAACATCCGGGCTACCAAAACCCGTATCTGTCACACGGTACACGTGGATTTTGCCTCAGAACATTTAGTCAAACACTGGACTCAGACAACTGAGTTCAGGGGTAATTTGAGCAGCAAAGAACCTCTACCTTTTTTTACCAGTGTTATGCAAAATTGAGCTTAGCAGCTGTCTCAAAAAAATCCACTAGAAAATCACATCAGTAGGATTAGGAGTTTATTGCTTTACAAATAAAGAGAAATCCACGGAATTGATCACTTTTCTCATTTCAAGCCCAGCCTCTGTCAAATTCTTGCTCTACCACTTCATCCACTTCATCCATCTCTGCCACTCCTTCCAGGCTTCAGGGCAGTATTGCTCACATACCACCCAACATCAAAGTAGTGAACTGTGCAGTGCAGTGAGTGGTGCCACGAGTGTCATGGGTGAAGTGACACCTAAGAACACATCCTGGCAACACTGCTTGGCTCAGTTATGACCACACTCCTCCATCACTGTCCAGCTCCACTGACCTGCACAAGAAGAGGATGGGATGGGATTGGACTCCAGATGTTGCTGCAAGGACAATTGGGGACCCCACAACCTCGGGACAGACACTTCATGATCTCAACATGCGCAAGGTGGGGACATCCCCAGGGTATGCCTTAGAGGCTGTTTTTGGGTGCCTGCTCATTAACAGCCTGTAAAACACCATGAGAGGTGATACTGGTGCCTTAAAGAACCTAGAAATGAAACAACACACTTTTGAGAGAATATTAGTCTGGGAGATAATATAAAGGCTGGTCTTTACTGGAGGCCTGCCCACCCTCACATGGGGTGAATACAGTTTTATAAGTTTAGCAAATCAGCATAATTGACAAAAAATCACCAATTAGGAGCACAAGTGGTAAGGCAATTCCTCCCCGGTTCAACCCCTTCCTAAATCCTTCCCCCTCAGATGGGAACTAAACTTTGTTTATGAAAAGCTGTCTCGAACTGGTTTCAACCTTGTTTCCCAGGAAGAACCAAGATAGGATAGGGGCCTTGTACCTCCTGGGGCTTGGAGCTCTGGACTGTGTTTTGTCTTTCTGCCTAGGGAAAAGCACTGGGACTAGCTACGAATACGATAACAGAGCTACAAATATATATGTAAAGAATATAGAGAATATATAAAAGCAAAAATAATTCTGACAACATTACCACCACGGAGCTCAACAGCCAGCCAAGGCACTCAGCTGCAGCACAGAACAAGGGCACCAGCAGCTATGTAGATAAAGCTACAAATTTATGCCACCCACCTGACCCCCGGCAATATTGTTTTGATGTATTTTGAGGCAGTCAAATCCCTCTGGGCCCCCACTGATCCTCCTTCTTGTTCTTTCAGGGCATTTGAAGGGGAGCTTATATGATGAAATTCTTGGCTGTGAGGGTGGTGAGGCCCAGGCCCAGGCTGCCCAGAGAAGCTGTGGCTGCCCCATCCCTGGAAGTGTTCAAAGCCAGGCTGGATGGGGCTTGGAACAACCTGGTCTAGTGGAAGGTGTTCCTGCCCATGGCAGGGGTGTTGGACTAGATGGTCTTTAAGGTCTTTTCCAACACAAACCATTCTATGATTCTATGAAACTCAATATTTTACATAAAGCCCTAGAGTCAGAAGTGACTTTCAGAAAGGACAAAGAAAAATGTGTTGACCAGCAACCCCTACACATTATTCCCACACACCAGATAAGATTTGTCTTTTAGATTAAAGACATTTACAAATCACCATGTAGGCTTCCTGATAAATAATTTTTCAGTGGAAATTCCCCAGCGACTCCAGGCCAAAAGCAAATGCTGCAAGAAAGAGAAAAAGAAACTCGTAAGACATTACAATTGTGAGATAAGACTAAAGGGCTGGAGAGAAGAAGCCAGTGCCTATATATAATTGGGCACACAGACATCTATGTTACTTGTTGTGAGATGCATGCAGCATTTATAAGGCAGAAAGTGGATGAAATGGTGCTAAGAAAAGAGAAAGGTCAAGAGTAATCTTTTGTGCAAAGGCAATCTGCAACTTTGGTCTGTACTGTGGAGTGGGAGGTAGTTAGGCATAGAATTCAGTAAGGACGCAATGCCCAACTTTTAATAGCCACAACAATGCTGTGATCAGTTCCTGGATATGCTGGGAAGGAAGACTCCAGGATAACCAAGATTTTGGTAAATGTCAATGAACCTTGTGTTGTGCTGGTTTCCTGGTACAGTAGGGGAAGCAATCAATCTGCTTAGTCATTAGTAGTTATTTCTATCCACATGTCCACACTGGATAATGTGCAGGACGGTGCCATATTGATTGTATTTCTTACAGACTGGGTCAGGAGGACTAATAAGTGCACCAGCTTCCCTTGATGCTTCGCCACATTTACTTCAGGAAAAACTTTAATTCCCTTAGAGTGTACTGGTGTGAATCTGGGGGAAAAGGGAAAGAGCAACCACTGGTATAGAAACAAAAGCCTAAATCACTGAGATTGGACATGAATTAGAAATATTCATCATAGAATAATAGTGATTTGGGTTGGAAGGGACCTAAAAGATCTCTGGTTCTAAACTTCCTGCCATGGGCAGGGACACCTTCCACTAGGCCAGGTTGCTCCAAGAACCATCCAGCCTGCCCTTGAACACTTCCAGGGATGGGGCAGCCACAACTTCTCTGGACAACCTGTGCCAGGGCCTGAACATCCTCATAGACTCGAATTTCTGCCCAATATCCCATCTAGCCCTGCCCTCTGGCAGCTTGAAGCCATTCCCCCTTGTCCTGTCACTCCAGACCCTTGTCCAAAGTCCCTCTCCAGCTCTCCTGGAGCCCCTTTAAGCACTGGAAGGGGCTCTGAGGTCTTCTCAAAGCCTTCTTTCCCCCAGGCTGAACACCCTCACAGCTGAGGTCTCCTAGCCTGTCTCCAGAGCAGAGGGGCTTCAGTCCATGGAGCATCCTTGTGGCCTCCTCTGGACTCTGCATGATTACTTACCCACTGGGCAAATTACACTGGTGTGCAGGGATAGAGGTATGATACATCACTGACTGTCTCCCTCTGCTGCTTAACAAGAGCGATGAAGCAATTTTTCCCCACTTATGTCATTGAAGCAGAGCTGGTATTTCCTGACTGACCCAATACACTGATTATTAGAATCAACAGTCATACCTTATGATTATTCCAACCCACTTATTCCACTCAGCCTCAGCAGAAATTCATTTCCCCCTCAAAAAAAGACCAGTGACTTCTATTATTGTTTTGTTTCAGACTCTATTCAGCCCTTCAATTTCTATCTGTGAGTCAATCTCCTACAGCTGCGAATCTCTTGGCAAGTTCCCTGGCAAAGCAGCTTTTGTCCTGCCCAGCACTGCTTTGAGAGGATAAAAGCATTACACTAAGGGAACAAT
Organism: Oriolus oriolus; assembly: GCA_013400235.1. NCBI lineage: Eukaryota > Metazoa > Chordata > Aves > Passeriformes > Corvidae > Oriolus > Oriolus oriolus. Next base: position 17,708 of record VXBT01013465.1, on the reverse strand, counting down.
CATCTTGCTCTTATTCTTCAGCACCTTTGCCTTTACTCTGAATGTTAACGCGGACTAGAAGTGCCAGCTGGGGTGTTTTGTAGACTGAAGTCCCTGAACAAATTCCCTCCACTACTATAAAACAAGAAAGAGCATAAATTTGGTATAATCACACAGATGTATTATCACAGATATCGTGAATCCTCTTGGGGACTTTATGGGTTTTGGATAAAGAAACCCATTCCCTTCATTTGAGTGGGATTCAAGGGTGGTGTGAGAGGTGGGTGTGGATTAGGCATAAATGAAAATATGGAGTTTACAAGATTTAGCCTAGGAGACAGTTTTGTGTCCTATATTGAAGTTAATCCCTAAAGATATAAATAGTGGAAATTTGACAAGGTCAGAGGGGTGGGTTGCACTTGGTTACATCTGGGCTGGACCAGGAAACAAAGTTCAGGTTTAAATAAACAACTTAAAACTATGGAGAGAGTCAGACACTGCAACTCTGAGGTCCTGATCCTCAGTTCAATGAGACCTTATTTTGCTATCAGACAGACTTAGGGGTGCCTTTAGATAGATGTTAACTTAAACACATGGAGAGACCTCTGCCTACCCTGTTATGAAGACCAGTAACTGGCTTCAGAGCCCCATATTCCTTGTCCACTACAAGTGCCGTTTCTGTTAAAACACTGTGCAAATCACAGCCAGGCTGAAGTCTTGGGAGGATTCTTAAAGGTTCATTACTTTATTAGTTCTGTTTATCTTTCTGTTCCATGGTGACAGCTGAAATAATCCCAGACTTTACGAATAGACTCAGAGCTTCACCTGTGTTTAGTTAAAGACCACGAGGTACAATGCTTTCCACAAACACAGCCTTGTGAGGCGTGTCATACATCATGCATTGTGCTGGAAATTATATTGTCCACATTTAGTGTCGATTTGGTGCCCAGTGAAGCCAGTGGAAATATAAAAATGCTGGCAGCAAGTAAGGAAAACAGCTTTTTACTTTTAGTTCTGCCAAAATCTCAGCTGAATGTTTGTCAAGAGGTCACCAGTCCACCTTTCATTACAAACTTGCTGACTATGAACTTCTGTTGTTTGTTTGTTTGACTTTCTTAAGTGTCTGATAATTCGTATAAAAGACTGAAACAGAGTGTTACTGAACAAGTTTCAACTTTGCAAAGACAAGCAATAGAAAAACAAAACAAACAAAACCCCCTCTGTAAATCTCCAGTTAAAATGTTGCATCTGAGCAAACTACTGGCACCAGTTTCTGCTCTGGGCTGAAACTTTATCCATCCCCCAGTGAGCCTTTGAGCCAAAGTCTTTTTTGGCCAAGTACAGTTTCTTCAGGAAGGTCAAGCCCTTAACCTCCAGTCCTTCTTTTGCTGGCAGCCTGGAGCCTGAATATTTTGGGACAGATGTTCAGGGCTGTGGATCACTTATAAAATAGGGGACCTGTTTGCCTTTCTTGGAGTTAGTCTGAAAGATACTATCCAAAGCACTTTTTGCTGCATGATGGATTTTTTGTTTTAGTTTTTAATCAAAAGATCTGTTACCTGTTTTCTTGCTGCTAGTGAAAGAAATCACAAATAATTTCTCTCTAATAATCTCCTTGGGGACAAAGAGCAGAAGAATTTGCATCCTGAATGAAGCAGGGATCCAACAGAAGATTACACTGAGTTAACGCCTGGACACCCAAGCTTGCTCCCCAAATCCATACCTAGAAAAGACTGTGGAAGGAAAAGGAATTTTTGGCAGAAGGTCACTTATTATGTGTATCCTGATATGGCTGGAGTGTGAGATGGGCATCAGAGATTTGTTTAGAGCAAAACAATAGGAACAGGCAGCATTTCTCACTCCTAAGTGTGTGTAGGAAGGAGACCCAGCTGCACCTCTTCCTCTACTCTTCCTGTGCTTCCTGTGCCCTTCCTTCCTTTCTTCCCCAGCAAGAAAACCTGCATACATGTGTGAGGAAGGAGCTAAAGCACCTTCCAGCAGGGTTCTGGTTGAGCCCCAAGTTTAGACACTTTGGTAGACAATCAGCACAGATGAAGTAAGGGATCCTTTGCATTTAACGTAGCTTTAGCTTCCTAATAAGTTTCTGAAATAAATGTATGTCCTCAGTTTTTCAAGAACATCAGATGAATTTGCGAGGGGTTTTTGGTTTCTCTCTTGAACTTGGATACCCATCTTCCAACTGGCCTGTACCAAACACACCTGTGTCCTACCCAGGTTTCGTGTCCTGTTTCTACTAAGATCAATGACCACTGTTCTACCAGAAGGTTGCTTGGGTGATACAAGAGATGTTGGGATTACTTGGTCCTTGGGAAGACAGTCTGGGAGGACCTTGGAATACCCAGCTGAGTGCTCAAGCTATCCATGCATCAAACCAGCAGTGTCTGAGAGGTCACACACCGATCCCATCCATGCCATGACAAATGAGGCAGAAGCAGGAGCTTCCCAAGAGATGGGTGTGCTTACAGTACATGACAAGGTAGGTCTCAGGGCTTCCTGCCCACACCCTGCCAGCCTGCCCAAGCACAGTAGCACATACCCCTCTCCCAGCCTCTCCTCACACTAGCCAGACCCAGCAGAGAACACTTACACATCCTAGAATTAACAAGGTCAAAAGGAGATGCAGTATTCACGCATGGGCAGGGACTCTGCACACATAGAGGAAAAGTGCAAAAGCCTTTTATTGCGTATCCGAAATTCCCTTAAATATCAGTACCTACAGGATATCACATCATATAAACAGGAAAGATGTTCACCTCAATGTCTCCCAATCACCTGGAGTATTTCCCAGACATTGCCTATTATGGTGAAGGGTAAACAATACCTTACAAGGTCACAAACTGCAATTATCACATCTCATAGGGCTGACACTGTCCAGAAACCCAGAATCCTCTCTCAGCCCATCCCCGGTGACCTGGCTGTAATCCCAGGATCACCTCCGGGTCTGAGAGCAAGGCTCTTTCTGCAGCCAACAAGGCCTAATCTCTCTTCCAGCACACAGTGTAGCCCAACAGGAGAGCTGAGGAAGTGTCTGACTCTGGTTCTGGGGTAGAAGATTCAGTTGGGAGGAAGGGAAGATTTCCAGCTTCCTGGTCTCTTCACATACGTTCTGCTATTTTCTCACTGAAATGGTGTTTCATCTGCATTCCCTTCAGCAGTCCACTATACAACACAGACCTTCTCATTCCTCACCCTCCTTACATGACCGTCATAGCAAAGATCTTCAGGCACCATATGATGAATTCAGGGAATGACCATCAGAGGCAGGAATGCTGCTCACCAGCCTTCTGAGGCTCTTCAGATAGCTTAAACTCACACTTTTCCAAATAAAAAATAACCTAGGAGAAGACAAGCTGCTAGGCAGAGGAACACATATATGATGCTGTGAATCCTATAAGAAATCTTAGGCCTTCAGCACTTAGGCTGGATGAGGGTGATGAGGCCCTGGCACAGGTTGCCCAGAGAAGCTGTGGCTGCCCCATCTCTGGAAGAGTTCAAGGCCAGGTGTTACGGTTTGAAGCTGGCTAAGCACCAGGCACCCACAAAAAAACCATCTACTTATTTTCCTCTGCTATAGGTGAGCAAAGGAGGGGGAAATGAAAACTTCATTTTCACGAGCTGAGATAAGGATTATTGAAAATAAAACCACTTTAAGGCAAAACAGGTTCAAAACTTAAACAGTACAAAGAAGATTCATTATTAACAGAATTAAAAGTAAAAAGGGTAATGAGAACCAAAGCAAACCTTCAGAACACCTCTTTCCCAGTCTCTCCCTCTTTCCACCAACTGTGCAAGGAAACAAAACACGGGGTTTTGGTCAGTATTTCACTTCTTCGAAGTCTTTCTTCAGTATGCTTAAGGAAAAGGGTTTCTTCTGCTGTGCCGTGGGATCTGTCCCACAGGAGATAGTTCTCCGTGAACTTTTCTAGTGTGGTTTTAACTTTCACAAGCAGCAGTCCCGCCCAAACCTGCTGCAATGTGAATCCTTCCCACGGGTCAAGCAGTCTTCCCACAACTGCTTAGTGTGGGTCATTTTAGTTCATGAGGTTTAGTCTTTTAAGGATGAGTTGTTCTAGTTTGGAAGCGAAGGCTCTCTTTTTCTATCTCTAAAAGCAAGGGTCATCTCCCTCTGTTTGAGTTCCTCACTAGATTACAGCTTTTCAGCATCCACATGCTCCAGCGTGAATACTCTTCTTCAAGGGCTGCATATGAATGTCTGCACCCCTCTATGCACCTCATGAACTACAGGGAAACAGTTTGTAGTCCTCACCACGGCTTGCAGGAGAATCTCAGCTCTGGCGCTTGGAGTATCTCCTCCCTCTCCTTTTTTTCACTGATCTTGGTGCTGCCATGTTGGTTTTCCTCACGTGTCCTTATTTTTCCTTTTTCTCTGACTTGGAAGAAAGCTGGTGTCTGTAAGCTGCAGTTGAGAGGCTGATCTTATCCGGGCTCTGCACTGGGGAATTGCTCACCATGTCTCTCCCTGCTGGCCATGTGGTCCCTGCCAGCACCGCACTGCTGGCCCCGGCCGCGTGGTCCTTGCCAGCACCACACGGGTGGCTCCGGCCTCAGGAAGGCCCCGGCTGCATGGTCCTGGCCTCGGGAGGTATCCGGCCGCACGGGCCCCAGCTGCCCTCCTGCCGAGATGGGCCCTGGCGGCCACCTCATCACCCCTAGGGAGACAAAAAGAGAGAACTTCCCGCGGTTTTTCCTTTCTTAAACAGAGGCGTTACCAACTTGTCTAATTGGGCTAGTAACTCGCCCAGTGTCAGAGCCTTCTGTGATAGGCTCTGTGCTGGACATAGAGGTTTCGAGCAGCTCCTCCGGCCCCCACTAAAAACCAGGCTGTTTTAAACCAACACACCAGGTTGGATGGGGCTTGAAGTAACCTGGTCTAGTGGAAGATGTCCCTGCCCATGGCAGGGAGTTTGGAACTGGATGGTCTTTAAAGCCTTTTCCAGCCCAAACCATAATATGATTCTATGATTCTAAGTATCTCAAATATAATTTTGTGCTATTTATTCATAAAAATATGTTTGAAATTAATATCTGTGCATTTACTTTGTCTACATAGGAAAAAAATAACAAACTTTGAGATGTGAATCTCTTCAACCAAATTACTATTGGTCTGACTCATTTTTTGCTTTGTTTTCTTTTCTATTATTTTGAACAATAATTCTCACATTGCAAAACTGTAAAACCAAATTTTTTTGCTGTCTCACAGGATTATGAGAGCTTGCAGAAAAATAGCATCACTGGAATTGACTGTCAGATAAATGAGGCAAAACTGCTCTCTCAAAAGAAAAAGTACTTTGGAAATATGTGGGTATTCACAGAAGGGAATGGTGCATTACTGAGACTTTTACAAGTCAAGGGGGTTTGGCCATTCTGGTATTGTTGCCTTAAGCCCCTAAAATCAAGAGCCAAACAAGGTTAAGGTGATAAAAATGCAGTTAATGTCTAATGAAGGGTCCCTCCAGGTGCACAACATGCTGAAATACATGCTGAAAATGCGTCGAAAATGCACACAGGATACAAAGCAAGTACAATTTTATAAGTTTAGCAAATTAGCATAATTGGCAAGAATCCCCAATTAGAAACATACATAATGAAGTAATTCCCCTTCTTGGTTCAACCCCTTCTGAAGCCCTCCTCCTTGCTAGTTGTTTATATCTAATACATGGGAAAGTGTCTTGGGAAGGTGTCTTGGTCCTGATTCCCAGAAGAAGCAAGACTAGAACAGGCCTTCAGGAATTTGTTCATCTAATAGCAAAAGTACTGGAGTTAGGAAACTATATAACTACAATTAATAGTCTACAGAGCTATGAATATATATATAAAGAATATATAAAAGCAAAAATCATTTCGGCATCATTATGGTAGGCAAGCAATCTGAAAAGCTGCTGCTGGAAATTTCTGGTTGTTGGCAAAACACATACCTTACAGAAAGGGTGACAGTGACTCACGATAACAAGTGAATGCTCCAGATTATGCTTACAAAGTTGTTTTCACACATTTTTTTTGCAAGAAGCACAGGGCTGAGTCTCTGACTTGGGTTCTCTGAGAGAAGAAAGGGGCAGTAAGGTCTCTTCATTCCCTGTGATTGGGCCAGTGCAGAGCACTATGTGGGTACATGCATGAAAGACATTGAGGTGCCAGAACTTGTCCAGAGAATGGCAGCAGAGCTGGGGAAGGGTCTGCAGCACACCACCAGGTTGTTTAAAGCCTCATCCAACCTGGTTTACTTATGATTCTCCTGATATGATGAGGAAATTTAAATGCTTTCCACACTAGCATTTCTCATGATGAAGATCTTTTCCACCAAAAATGCTTCCCCAGGCCTCAGATGAGAGACAAAAAAGACCCTTGCTTGCAAAAGAGGCTGGGAGCCTAAGAAATAGCTAATTATGGGTCTAATTTCTCTCAGCAAAGATGCTACCAGTGAAAAAGCTTGTGGCTTGTGGAGGACCACACAAGTTTGCTTGTCAGCCTTTTATTGCTGCTGAGGTTTTTGTACAGACACCTGCACAAGAAAAGCAATGATAGGCACATTTATTACCTTACCCTTACCAAAAATAGGATTCATTAGGAAAAAATCAAAGCTGGAAAGCATGTTCTTTTGCTCCTAAATGAGAATGTGCCCTGTATCATAGTTTTTCATGACATGGTGTGCAAAGCCACATCGACTGAGGCATAAAAGATCAAAGTGACACGTGCTGATGCATAAAAGATTAGGAATGATAGATCCTTCATAGTATGTTCATTTTAAAGTAAGATGGAAAGATGCAGCTTGGTCTTAATGAAGTTTCAAGGACTTTGAAGGTTTGTGATCCAAACTAATATGGAGCTTTTTTTCTAGACAATCAGAAATGGGCAAGGACTGTCCAGTTTCTGCAGAAATTGTAGAGTATCAAGAAACTCTAGAAGATAAGCAAATATCTTGTGAAAATTAATATCCAGTATAGCTTTTGATCATCTACTGCAGTAAACTAAACACAATGGGGACTCAGACTGTGCATCAGTGTCAGTGCTGCTAAGCTCTCCCTGGGATGCCTCCATCCTGGATGAACCGACCCCCTCCTCAAGCACAGTCTGGAAAATAGCACAAGATGCTCAGACACCCTGTTTTGGTCACAAGTAGACTTCAGTAGTGTGGAAAAGGGGTATCAAGTGCTAGTTGCTCTCAGTGCTGAAAAGCAGCCATGGGCAAGTCCAATTTGCCAATGTAGACAGAACCTTAGAGAGAATTAATTACTCCAGACATGCTCAGGAGACAGAAATAACTAGGGCTCTTTGGTGGGACAGCTCATGTGCAACTACAACCCAAAAGAAAGGGAGGCTCAAAATTAATTTCCTGAGCCTAACAGGAACAATACTTGTGCCTTCAGGGAAAGGGATCACAGAAATTCCAATATGCTTTACTGTCTGGGAGGAATACGGATGTCACCATAGAGTTGTTCCTTGCTGCTTCTTAGATCAAACACAGTGCACATGACAAGGCCTATCAGCATCCTAATTCTTTGCTTTTGCCATGCAAACACCCTTTTTTGCCACTTCAGAAATATGACCCAGTTGCACAAAGCCAAGATCGACAAAGCTGAAGGAGCAACTTACATGAGCACAGATTGATATTGCTTCACATACTGCCTTGGTGTCTGCCAAGGAAGGTGGGAACCCCCCTTGGAATGGAGAATATGACCCCCTTCCTTCCAAATTATTATAACCTTGAAATTAAGGGGCTTCAGGCAAAGATATGAGAAAAGGAATAGCAGTTCTTTACTAGTATGTATAACAAGGCAAACAAACAGCAACAACAGCAGCTACAACAAACAAAACCAGAGCCCCAACCACAGCCCTCTCTCGGCCTTGGGCCCTTTCCCCTTCGGTGCAGTTCCGGTCACAGCCGGCAGGGGCGCTGTTGGCTCCTGGCCGGGCAGGGCGGGTGCGATGGTTCCCCCGGGCTGCAGGGGGCGCTGTGGCGCGAGCTGAGCCGCCTCTCCACGCGGTTAATGGCGGCACAGCCGGAAGAAGGGATGGAAAAGGGGCTTCCTTTGCAGCCGATCCCGGTGGCCCTCCGGATGGCAAAATGGACTGTAGCAGGAACCTCGGAAGCAGCAAGCTGGAATGCGAAGAGGCGAGCAAAATCCCAGTGTAATGAATGAAATGTATCAGAAACTCCACAGCTGTAGCAGGAGCCGAGGGGTCCCAGCAGGCAGGGGGTGCAGGGCTACAGTGTAGCGAAAACCAGCCTGAGGCAGCGGCAGAAAGCAGCGGGGCTGGGCAGCGGCAGCCGGGCTCCTCTGCAGCAGCGGGGAGACGCGCCCTCCAGAAAGGGGGAGGGGGTCGGGGTCCCAGTCTTTTCCCCTGAGGCACCCGAACAGATGGCAAGAGTCCTTTTCCAATGAGGCAGGGTGCCAGTAAGGTCCCACTTCAATGGCTGCTCTTACGAGCAAAGGCTCATTGCGCTTCCCAACAGAATGCCCGCCAGCTGCACTCCTGCCTCTTCTCTGTGGCTACTTCTTTTGCCTCTCTTAAGTACCAGTCGTTACTTTCTCTTAGCAATAGATGGGAGAAAATTCCCTAAGAGAAAGAAAAAAAAAGGAGCAATCCTAACCTCCAACACGTGCCATGAGTGCAACCTGTTTCCCACAATGCCAGTGAATCAGTGGCAAAGCCAGAAATCAAACTTAGGATCTGAGTCCTAACCTGGTGTCTCCAGCAAACAAACAAACACTAGAAAACCAAATGAGCAAAAAACCCCCAAAATAAGGTAAGAATTTCTGGTAACTTTTGCCTGGAAATGTGGCTGCAGTAGCTGTGGATAATTGATAACAACATAGACACAAAGCAGACACACTGTCCTGGTATTTGCTGGCAAGAATTGTCCAGCAACTCAATCCAAGCTGCTGCAATGAGGGTGAGATGGGAAGGGAGCCTGAACATGTTGCACAGAGGAATTTATATCACATGCTACGCTTCACACGTGATGTTTTTTCCCCTACTTACTCACACAGTAGGTTTGTGACTTTAATCTGTTTATTTTTGGTAGGAAGTGTAAGTAGGTAAATACGTGCTCTGAGCTAATATTTTAGGCAGGGAGGTTTAATTGTGTGTGTGTGCTAATTGTTGTTATGTTTCTGGGTATTATTGATTTTGGACTTGCTCCTGCACACTCCTACACTCCAGGAGCATAGGCTGTTTGGCTGCTATCACAGACACTCCCTGCTACTACTGTACAAACTGCTCAGGTGGGGGTTTCCAGCAGCCAAATAGGTCTTTGGAGAGAATCCTCGTGTTTGTCTGCAGGATGAGTGGAGAGACTATGGCCATGCAGGTTGTCCCTATGCTACACTGGCAAAAGGCAGCCACCAAGATGGTCAAATGAGACACAGGCTCTGCTGTTGCTCTGCTTTTGCTTCTTTTGCTGCAAGAAGTGATGAAATCAGCTCTACCAGCATGGGAAACTGGCTGTGAGCTTTGCCCACCTTGCTAAACTACTTGATGACTTACATCTCGCTGCCTCCAACATGTCAGTGAAAATGCTCAGGGCTCAGGTTGGTTAGAAACAGAGTTTTTCACCTCCTGCCTATGTTGTAAGTCTGCAGCCACTCAAGTAGTTGTGTAAGCACTTGGCCCCAGTTCCAAGTCCCACAGGCAGCATAAGATTCTTCAGTCATGCACAGATATCTTCTAGGACATCCTTGCACGGGAGCATTTGCTGAAGAAAACTTTATAACCTGGTAAATTTTCATTGAACTTGGAATCTTTACACAGCCCTCTCCTGATTCCATATTTCATTCTGACTTCATGCGTTAAAAGCTCTGAAGGTAAAAAAAAGATTTTTTATAAGCACTCAAGTTCAGTTCCAGATGATTTACATGGTTTGGGTAATATCATCAAACAAAACACAGTGTAAATAATGCCAAAAACCATAGTGCAGATACATAAACAAATTACAAGGTCTTGTACAATGACATGATTTTGAGTAAAACCAAGAATAAAAAGGCAGACCAGAGTTTAGTCTTCAAATGGCCCAGGTCAACTTGGACTAGCTGAAGACCTGTCAACCAAAGTGTTAACATGCTTCACTTACTTTCTAGACTGTAAATTAAACTGTAATTAATCACCACCACCCCAAGCAAACAATCTCCTCTAATCACCTTGTCATGACAATACATTTTTGTAATATTGCAGATGCTCAGGGACATCTTATAAACAGGATGTAAGTGAATGTCTATTAAAAAAATTAACTGGATTACTGCAGTTGCTAAATATTATTCCAAGTTTCATAATACTATGTGCTTTAATGCCAACATATAAAACAGCAGCTGGTGTTACAGGAGTTTGTTTTTCTACGCATAATCAAATTTTGGCTTGTTAAAGGCTGTTATTTTTCTATCCTCATTTTTTTCCTGGGAATTGTTGCACCAAGCACAGGCATAAGAAAAACCAAGGGAAAAAAAAAAGCTGTCTTCCTGCATTTTTTTAATGGGTCTCTTTATTTTTGTCTTTAATCCACCCACCTCCCCACTCATCAGTTGCAGGTAGCTCTCTTCTGTTATGTTGGTGCTGCTGTAGACAGCTCATTCTCTCTGCATTTATATTGCTAAACCAGGAGATTTCTCAGATCCTGAGTCCAGCTGGGTGTCCCAAACCAATTCCTGAATCCAGATCATGATGCTAATTTTTAACTCAGGTTATTGTACAAGTTAGAGCAACATAAAGGTGGAGTGTTCTTTTTGACACATATTACTACACCCAAGGGAGAGAGCTCCACCAGCCCTGCCAAGAGAAGGGTGATAACCCATTCTGCATCAGCTACCAGGGCAGAAAACCTAGATCAGGACATGGCTTTCCTGCATCACTGCAGCGCCCTGAAGGTCAGCTGGAGGGTCTGCTTGACTCACAGTCAAAGAATAAAGCAAGGGGCAGACAGGTGAACACAGACAGGGGAGCACAGGGAAGCAACAGTCATGCTCAACAAAAGCCATCAAGGTTTCTCCAAGGTGTAGATTTATCTGATGGGGAATTTTATCAAGGATAAGGCACAGAATGGAAAAGCTCAGACTTGTGGTTTTGGAAGTCCACCTGATCTAGTGGAAGGTGTCCCTGTCCATAGCAGGGAATTGGACTAGATGATCTTTAATGCCCCTTCCAACCCAACCCATTCAGTGATTCTGTGATAAGAACAATGGCCACATCCAGGCAGAAGCAGTTGTCCTCTCTACATTGGAGAAGACAGAAGGAACAATGTCTTCAACAGAACAAAGCTGAAGAAGGTGTCCCTGCACATTTTCCCACAAACCTTTCTGCAAGGACCCCTCGATCTCTAATCTTACTCTGTGTATTGGTGTTGGGCGGGATCATGATTTTGATCCTCCATGTTTCCTTCTATCCACCTTCTCTCCTGAAGTATTTCGTCCATGCTTCTCCTAGCATCCAGCCATGATGGACCTTGGCACTGGGTTTTGACCTCTCTGCCCCCTCTATCTCGACACAGGGACCTCTCACTACCAAGACCTGCATTTCAAACACACTTCTTGTTCCCAGAAGTGAACACATTTTCCTTCCAGGTCCCACCTCTCCACCTTGGGTTGACTCACAGACCTCTTACTCTTCTTCCTCCTTTTCTATCCTTGGTGCAGCACATCACTCATGCTTTTCTTTCACTCCCAAGTCCACACTTCCCTCTTGGATACCAACAAATCACACAGTATTCATTCACACAGTTGAAGGTATAAACAGAGCTGTCCTAAGACCTCTGCTTTTCTACCTGCACTACTCCCCAACCTTCATAACTGGAGTTCTTCCACCCAGGACCAAGATCCAGATTATTATTTCACAGTGCACTGGTGTATCTCTATCTTCTCATCTAATTTCTTTTTTTATCTCTTCACATTCTTGGCCTTGTGCCTTTGCCCCTTCTCTATGTTCATCTGTCAAACGTCCTCTTTTCTTCAAAGCACTCTTTAAAATTCAGCTCTCCAAGCAGCATTCCTCTTTTCGAACCCCTGGCAACCTCACATAATCCTTGTGATGAAATATTTTCACATGCCCTGCCATGTGTTTAACTTGACTACTTTCGATTTCAAAGTGTCCTAGATGGGGAGTGTGTCTTACCTGTAATCTATAAAATACTGTTCACATCTAAGGTACCCTAGAAATGTTATTTAATAAATGGAATTCATTGCAGTGCATTTATGATCAGCTACAAAAGCATGAAGAAGACCAGCTAAGATGTGAAGTTAACCATTTAAAGCCTAAAACAAAGAACCCAGTGACATGAGGACATGGATTAGGCTTTAAACTGAAGGCAGGTAGATTTAGATTGGATATTAGGAAGAAATTCTTCCCTGTGAGGGTGGTGAGGCCCTGGCACTGGTTGCCCAGAGAAGCTGTGGCTGCCCCATCCCTGGAAGTGTTCAAGGCTGGGTTGGACAGGGCTTGGAACAACCTGATATGCTGGAAGGTAGCGGGTGGAACTGGATGAGCTCTAAGGTCACTTCAAACCCAGATGAGTTCTAAGGTCACTTCACACCCAAACCATTCTGTGATTCTATATTTTTCAAGTGAGACTTCACTTTGTTGTATAAAGAAATTATTTTTTTGCATTTGAGCAAAATGCTGAGTTTTGCTTCAGGGCTTCAACTCAGGAAGAATTTGCTCTGAAGCACGTGCTCAGATCTGTAAATAACCATTTCAGGTTTGCACGAATAGCTGTTGTTGTGTTAACAGTTAAGGTCTTGACAACCACATGACCATGCTCTGACCTTGTTTGGCTCACTGGGAGAGTTGTAGCCCATGAAGTTAGGCTACTGGGACCATGTGTATTGCCGTAAGTCAGGAGAAAGGGAATAACAAAAGATAAAAGTGGCTTTTGAAAATTCAGAAGAAGCCAGGATGACCTGCAGTTCTTTTATAGTCATCAAAGTGGTACCTCCTGACCTATGTAGTGGGGAGATCATTTGGGAATAGAGCGAAAGGCTGTTTAAAATATTAAAAAATTAATGGAATTGAAGCTCATAAGCAGGTTTCAAGCAGTGTAGCTCTACTACCATTAGCATGGACTGGTTGATGTACACTCCCTTTGAACCCAGCTAAATCATCTTAACCTAACCCTGTAAAACATGTTATCTTGTATCAGAACTACAAAAACCTTGGACATCACTGCATGGTTGTATTTGTACAGTCATAGCTATGACTTCTATGGATTTTTTAGTCTTAACTCATAAACTTGGACTTGAATTAAGTAATAAAGGTTATAGACAGATAGAGAATCTCTTTATATAAATAACATATAATCTAATAGCACAAAAAGGCTAAAATTGAGCACAACTTCTCCTCTGAGGAGCAGATAGTGTGGGGAAAGCCCTGGAAGAGGATGTCAGTTGGGTCTTATTCTTCAGGCATCATCAGGAACATCAGGGAAGGGAGGAATTGTGCTGGAAGAGAGCGATGATTTGCCAATTAAAAGCCGCTAATTAGGGAGAGAAGTTACAGGGCCCTGTGGAGAGCTGCTGAGTGAGGACACCAGATGAGCAGCAGCTCAGGATGTCATACTGGCCCAAGGAAAGACACAGCAGTTGGTTAATTACATGAGGAGGATTGGAGACCAGAGAAAAGACTCTAGAAGATGCATTTTTCTATTTATGTACTTTTAATTTTGCCCTGAGTGCCAACAGTATCCAAGCAACTCAGAATCACAAATGGATTTTATCTTTACACTACCCTGTGGAGAAGGTAGATGGCCAAAGGCTTGGGGAGCCAAGGTGAAGAGCAGAACAAATGATTTATTAGCCTGGGGTCACAGAGATTCTGGTGATGCGAGCCCTTGTTAAGCCTCTTTACCACAAGGGCATGCTTTCCCCAAAGGAGGGAATTGATCTGCAGCCTACTGGTGTTTATTTGAAGAAGGGCCCGGGGATAAGGAAAACACTAATCTTAGAGTCAATAAGGTTGGAAAGAGTCCTCTAAGATCATTGAGTACTCCTTAAACCAGTACCACTGTGTTCACCACTAAACCGTGTCCCCAGCTGTCATATCACAGAGAAGTGTCACACACACACAGAATGACAACCACCTTGTTATTATAACAGTTTTCTACTGGAAAAAGAAATACATTATTATAAATGTGCCAAGCTGAGGCAGAGCTCACACTTCATCATACTGTTTGGTCGGCGTATGAAAGACAGCAGTGGGATGGGTCCTGATGAGAGGCAAGGTATTGGTCGACTACAACCATTCATGTGGGGCTTTTTCCATAGGCTACATGAAAAGGACTCCTGCATACTTCTTCACTTGGAAGCCACATCTGGTCCAGCTGTGTTTCCCACCATCTGAACAGTTTGGTGAGGTTAACACATTTTCTGCAAAACAACAGCACTCTCTTGTGGCTTTTAGACTGGCAGTTCAGTACCGATACAAAACGGATCATTGCTGGGTGATGTTCCCCTCACTTGGATCCAGCACAGTCTTCCTTGCTTCAGCACAAGCCTTTTGTGCTTAGAAGTTCTAATACGATAGTTCATCTGTAAAAGCAGAGTATGGGAGACGCGTGAACAGCAGAATAAGAAATTAAATGCAGATTGGTAAAAAGCACAATTTTTATATTCCAGTTGACACATAGAATCACAGAATGATTTGGTTTGGAGGGGACCTTAAAGATCATCTAGTTCTAACTCCATAGTGAAGAATTCATTCTCATAGTGAAAATTCATATTCATAATGTCATGGTACATGGCACGACCAGATTAAAGAATTTGGGGATTTTCTTGCATTAACTTGATTTTTTTGAGCTATTTCTTTTGTCATGAGATCATGAAAAAGACCAGCCTGCCACCACACTCAAACTGCAACATAAAAACTGATTAGGTATTGTTTTTCACAGGAAACCATTTACAGCATGATGCAGTTTGGGCTGTTCTGGCTTAGGTTTGGTGTGACACACCTGCATGGGATTGTTTATACTCCTGGAAAACAAGAGGGAGCTTGCAGCATGGCTGGAGAAGCCTGGCTACATTCCTAGAGAGCTTCATGCAGGTGGCATTCAATAAAGACACCTGACCCTTTGATTTGTCTTTTACGTCAATAATTATGTGTTTTTGAGGGGGACAGAGTGAAATCATATATTGAATTCAGAACTCATGTACATTTTCTGCCAGCAAAGTCCTTCAGCATTCATAAAAGAAAAACAGATACATACAACATCATGGGCTCATGTTTCAAAAATGAAGTATCCAATTAAACGAGTCATTCTTTCCCAAACAGCAGTCTTTTTGCATTTACATTATAATCAAGTTCTCTTATTTTGGCAAAACTATGTAATTTTTTCATATGAAACAATGAATTCTGAGTAGCTGTACCTGAAAGCAAACAGAAGTTGAAGCTGTGGCAGAGAAACCCATGGAAATCCAGGGGGGATCAGGGACATCGGTTTTAAACTAAAAGAGGAGAATTTTAGATTAGAAACTCATTTCCCAGAGAGTGGCAAGGCCCTGGCACAAGTTGCCCAAAGAAGCTGTGGCTGTCCCAGACCTGGAAGTGTTCAAGGCCAGGCTGGATGAGGCTTGGAGCAACTTTTCTAGTGGAACGTGTTCCTTCCGATGGCAGGGGGATTGGAATGAGATTATTTCAAAGTTCCCTTCCAGCCCAAGCCTTTCTATGGTTCTATGAAATCCGAAGTATAATTGGCCTTCAGTTTTGCGGTTCACACATCCCCATCCACACCATTCATGGCCCTGAGCTACTTTTTGTCCTTAGTGCATTAGACATCGCAGAGACTTCTTGCTTTTTTATTACACAAACAAGCAGTATCCTACATGGTTCAGAGGGGACTGGTGTTACCTGACTTGTAATAAAATAGTGTTGGGGTTTTAGAAGTTCTTTTTTTG
>VXBT01013464.1:40691-75085 GCA_013400235.1 Oriolus oriolus | reverse complement strand
TTTCGAACTAAACCCGCTACATCTATCTAAACCTTTTCTTGTACCTAATGCACCCATGCCTTATGTCATAATCCAAATTTTACTCACCTCAAGCTCTAATCTTTAGATTTTTTTATAAACTTGCTTACTAGATTTTGAAAGCTTTCAACTAGCAGTTTTCTGTTCCTTATGTAGCTACTCAGAGACAAAAGTCAAGTCTCTCTTTTGTCTCTTCTATGGGCAACTCAGCATACATCAGAAATATCTGAGCAGATTTTACATTAGTTAGTTTGAGCTCATTCTTACACACACTGCTGTGGAATCATGACCTGATTTTCCTCTACAAACTCCTGTTTCTAGAGTATAGATGTGCATTGTCAATGATTTTTTCAGTCTCTTGTTGATAGCACAGTATCAAATGTAGTAAGGTTTTAGAAGAAACAAACATTTTACTTTCTATTCTAGAATTATGAAATTTATAATTCTAAACCCAAACAATTTCTGTACAAATGCCTTTTACTTTCAGTGTTTTCTTTTTTGGTGTTTTGTCTTTCTCTTTTGTGGAGGGAGGTGTTTCATTTACAAAAACTTTTTTCCTTTCTCAGAATGACCCCCATCCCCCCAAGTTTTCAGTCTATGATTGATTCAACAGCTAATAAAATCAGTCGGAAAATTAGGCTCATCTTTGGTGGGTTTTAGACCAAAAATAAAAGTCAGCATGTTTACTTTATGATCTTAAGTTACAGTGTTAGTTTTGAATACAAAGAAGATTCGTTTAGCCTAAAATCTGTGTCTAAAAAGTTAGATGTCTCAGTTACTCCCGTTATATGTTATATATATATATATAAGAAGTATCTTCACCAAATGACTCACAGCATCATAAAATAGGTGTCTAAGATGAGTTAGTTACCTGAGTCACTCTCTCTTAGTGTATTTTTCTCTTCACTGACTGTAGAAAGGATTATTATCCTAGAGTTAGAAGAACAGCTTTGTGCCAGTTTGAGGCAAATTTGGAGGAAAATATCCTCTGATAGAAGGCAAGTTACAGCCACCTCTCCCCCACCAGGTTTGGGAAAGAAATCTTCCTTGAACGAAAGTGAAAGAGATGAAAAAAACCTATTTATTTAACAAAACACTCAGGAATAAAAGAATAATAATGCCAAATAATAAAATCTCTTGCTGTGGAGGGAAACCTGGAAGATTTAGTGTCCTTCTGTGGGTGCGGTCTCTCCTCCTCCTCGGAGCTGGGGTTTCAGTGCAGGCCCCTCTCTGGGCCTCGGTGGAAAGTCTTCCCAGTGAGTTCTGGTACTGTTGAACCGTCCAGAACAGAAGAAGAAGAAACTAAAGTCCCCAAAAAACAAAGTTTAACTCTCTGTCTGTCTCTCTCCAAAGAAACAGCCGAAAAAGCTGGCCGAAAAAGCCAGAAGCAGGGTGCATCCTCCCGCTCCGCTCCCCGCAGAAGCACACACACCGAGACAGCAGTGTCCTTGAAGCACAGAACTGCTTTTAAAAAGTTCATCTGGTTTTTTTCCCCCTCTCATCCAGTTTTAAAGGCACAGAAAGGCACAGGATTCATATCTGGGTGATATGGGATACAACATCATAAAGTCACCCCAAGACAAGCTTTTAGGTATTTCAGGAATGATTCAGGTGCCTATACAGAGATGCTGAAGATTATCTGACCTATCCTCATGGAGCCAACAGTCAACACAGAAGTGGAGGCCCACATCCATCTGCAGCACTCTGAGCACTCAAAGGTTTTGGGTGGGTAATTTGACCAGAACCATGAAGGCCATGAGCATACTGGATGTATTCAGATTCAGGTTTGTGTGCCAAACCAGCCACTAAGCATAGAAGTGCAAAGGCGAGCAAGTTAAAGCAACTTAATTGTGGATAAAAGTGAGGGCTTGTTTCCTCAAGATTAGTGCTCCACAAACACAGTTGTCCTCTGTCTGAGTGGTGATATTACACACTGTTGTGCTCTGCAGATCTACCAGTCACTAAGACTATGCATTACATATTAGTTCAACTTGAGGCATATAAAATCAAGCATTAGAACCTCAAAAGTTCTGCCTTACCTAGCTGATTTCTTGAGAAACCTACATTTCTTTTAATCCACCTTTCTTGAATTAAATCACCAGAACAGTGAAGCAAGGATGAAAAAAAATCTCTCATAGTTCAAATAAATTGTCTGATCACTGGAATAATGATTCATTTTTTCCTTTTCCGCCTTCTTTTCTGCTCAATAAATAGTAATTAAAGAATGCAAAGTAGAAGAGTTTTGCATTTCCTTCTGGCAACAAGAAGAATGAGCTTGAATGTACACGTTTCGGTCTCTTCTCACTCAGGGAGGACCAGTTCTGGTTTAGGCACTTACATCAGGGACCTGATAAATAAAAATCAGCTCTAACTCAAGATTACTGCTTGAAGCTATGCTATGGCACATGGAGGACAGGAGGTGATTCAAGACAGCCAGCACGGCTTCCTCAAGGGCAAGTCCTGCCTGACCAACTCAGTGGCCTTCCTTCAGCTGAGTGACTATATCAATGGACAAAGAGCTACAGATATCATTTATCTGAACTTGTGTAAAGACTTTGACATAGTCTACAAAACATCCTCCTCTCTAAATTAGAGAGAGATGGATTTGATGGGTGGACTGTTAGATAAATAAGAAAGTGGTTGGACAGTCACATCCAGAGGGTAGTGGTCAAAGGCTCAGAATCCAAGTGCACAAGTGGTGTCCCTCAGCGGTCCATATTGGAACCAGTGTAATTAATATCGTCATTAATGACATGGATGAAGGGATTGAGTGCCCCCTCAGCAAACTGGCAGATGACACCAAGCTGAGTGGTGCAGTGACACACCTGAAGGATAGGATGCATCCAGAGGGACCTGGACAAACTCGAGAAGTGGCCCGTGGGAGTCTCATGAAGTTTAACAAGACCCAGTCCAAGGTGCTGCACCTGGGTTGGGGCAACCCCCGGTATCAACACAGACTGAGGGATGAACAGATCCAGAGCATCCTGGCCAAGAAGGACTTGGGGGTGCTGGGGGTGAGAGGCTGGACATGACCTAGCCATGTGCCCTTGCAGCCTGGAGAGCCAAACGTGCCCTGGGCTGCATCCAAAGCAGTGTGGGCAGCAGATGAGGGAGGGGATTCTGCCCCTC
Source organism: Oriolus oriolus (assembly GCA_013400235.1). Taxonomy (NCBI): domain Eukaryota; kingdom Metazoa; phylum Chordata; class Aves; order Passeriformes; family Corvidae; genus Oriolus; species Oriolus oriolus. The sequence goes on along the minus strand of VXBT01013464.1, from coordinate 71,938 downwards.
TGCTCTGCCCTGGTGAGACCCCACCTGCAGTGCTGCATCCAGCTCTGGGATCTGCAGCACAGGAAGGACATGACCCTGTTGGATCGAGTCCAGAGGAGCCTACCAAGANGACAAGGGGAAATGGCTTCAAAGTGAAAGACAGGGGTCAGAGATGAGGTATTAGGAAGAAATTTTTTATTGTGCGGTTGGTGAGGTACTGAAACAGGTTGCCCAGAGAAGCTATGGATGCCCTGGAGGTGTTCAAAGCCAGGTTGGATGGGGCTCTGAGCAACCTGGTCTAGTGAAAGGTGTCCCTGCTCATGGTAGAGCGATTGGGATTGGAACTGGATGATCTTCAAGGTCCCTTCCAACTGAAGACATGGTTTGATGGATCAGAGTCAATCTGTTGCACTGAGCTACCCAACTGTATGTGCATTACTAGCCCATCTCAAATGTGTTTAAAGTGCATTAGATCAAACTTCTTGCACTGAAACGTAGAATAATACGTTTGTCTTACATTATGGTGAATTAAGGGTATGTAGGTGGCAGCATACAACAGATGGTCGACTGTGGGAGTCTCTGCAGAGATTCTCTCTACCTGCTACCCAGCCTTGAATGAACTCAGTTCAGAATTAAGACACCCAAATGCAGGTATTTACACATAAATGTCTGTAGGTATGCTGTTTCTTAAATTTATATTTAATGGACTATTATTCAACAGAGTCAATCAAAATTAAAAGATTTACTCAGCTAACCATAAAATAGATATCTGGTGGTATAATCTGAAGTTGAGTTTTGAACACTGTCACTAAATATCAACAGTTGACCTGCCACTGTGATGTGATGATATGTCCATTCTGACTGCAGAGAGATCCTAGACCAATAGATTAGCTCAGAAGCCAAATTCTTACATGGCTGGAACTAGACGAGATCAGTCTCACTGGTTTTATTGCAAGCTTTTTCCTTTGTCTCACTCTCATATTCATGCTTTGGCCATTATTTCTGCAAATTTCTCTGCTAGATTGTGAGTAAGCAGCAAACATTGTTAGCAGTGGTTGACAAAAAAAATGGGGACATACCCTGATCATTTTAGTTTATTTTCTCTAATTTTTGTAGACCATTTTCAAAAAGAAAGAGGTAAACGGGTCTTGGCTTCTCAATGGAAAAATAATTTGATAAATTCTGCTTTCCTAACATGTATTTTTGGTTGCTCAGGACAGTCAGACTAGGGAAAATATCTTTGAAAGCAAAATGACTTGTAATGATGAATCACAGCTGAGAAAGGGGATATACCAAATCATCTTCTTGGCTGTATTGATTTCAGTGTACAGACAACTCAATCTCTGATGTAATGGGAAGCACTGTCCATGGCACTTCCCTAAGGACTAAGAGGCTTTATGCTATTACATGAATGTCTCCTAAATGAGGATGAGGATTAATTTTAAGAACTCTGAAACAAAAACTGTAGGTATTGCTCTCTCACACTCAGTTGGATCTGTTACATAGTAACTCCCACTACTTTACTCTCCAAATTGCAGCAAATTGGCCTGGACTTTTTGAGAGCTGGCCTTATCTCATGGAACCCACAGATAAACTATGTTATTTTGTACTGTTTTTCTAAATTAAAAGAGCAAATTATACAAATTAAAGTCCTCCCAAAGTGTTCTGTTGAAATATGCACCTAGACAAGCTGAGTTGGGAAAAATATGAACTCTTGACCCTTTTCTCAAATCTGACATAGAGACCGGAAGTCAACAAATTTTGTTTTCAAGTGATACAGGGGTTTGGATTGCGTCTTTACTGTTGGAGAGTCATTGATTAAATTAAATACAGTGCAATTTGAGATCTAATCAAATCAAGCACAAATCTTTTCCAAAGAAATTCTAAGAGCCTATTATTTCCTTGATGGTGTTAGTGTTCAAATATATATGCACCATGTATAGCATCTTCATGCTGAAATTCACAATCTCCATTTCCTGTCTTTGTCTTTCTTCTTATTTGTATATAGTTCAGTGAGTGGAATAAAATAATATGATCTGTTGAGAGCACTGAATCTCCAAATAAAATGTTTCAAGCAGCATGATTTTTATTAGCTCAGCACTACTAAACTCTGACTCGGATACCCATACAAATGTAGGCTGTTAAATTATAGGTTCATGTTTGATATTGTTGGTAGAAATATATTTTTATGTATGCACAAATACGGACCAATGGAACAAAAGCCATATGCTACTTAGATTAAGCATTTATCTGAATTAAAATCATTGTGTTATCTTGAAACTTGATCATTTTTCTTTTGACCAAAACATGGAATTTTTTCTCTTTGTTGAATGTTTTTTGGTAGGTGTCTTGTTAGAGAGACTGACAAAGCAGACTCACACAGAGTAAATTAAAAACAAAGAGCAGTTTTCATTTTAATAGACACAGATATCATTAAAACGAGATACCAACAGAGCTATGTCACTCTGAATCTTTCATTAATAGCGTGTGAGTTGTCTTTCAGTATTACAGCAAATACAGATGAAATTCATTTAACATGCAACAACAGCCTGATGCTTCTATCACACCACAGAAACCACAATACAGTTTCAGAATTGCATACAGCTTCATATATTTATATTACTGAATCATTCTTTTAAGACAGAAGTTTAATCTTCATAGCCATCTTCATGTTTAAACAGGCTGGCAAATTAAAATGAATGCTCTTTGGAGAACAGCTGAAGAATACACTAGGAAATCCCAGGAGATTTCTGATCATGCATGAGATACTGCATGACTGACAGGCTTGTTCCTCCTTCATGTATGATGCATATAAAAGATCATGTTGGGTGACTCCAAACAGTAGGTAAAAGCCACTCAGAAGAGGAGATACAGATCTGTAGGAGTTTTTGTATTTATGGCACTATAATAAGACCACAATTAGCCATGCTTGGTATGGGCATGGAACTTATATCCTGATTAAAAATCTATCATATCAGAAATATCCAAAAAGAAAATATATCTTAGTGAAGTTATGGACTGGCCAACACCTGACAGTTGCCATTTAAACCTTAAATTGTGCCCACAACGGTCATTTTGCATACATATCACACAGGATGGAGAAATAGTGACATTCCTGTCTGACTACTGTTTAAAAATTATCTAACACAATCCATCTTGTGGCATGGAAGACCACAGGTATTTACAGCAGCATGAGACCTTTTCTCCCCACATTCAGTGTGTTACACACTTGTACTCTGACAGTGAAAAATGCTTGCTAGAAAGTTGCCTCTTACATAAATTTTCTTAGAAAATTTAAGATTGCTACAAGAAAGGAAAGGATTCTATAGTGATTTACATTAGTTTCACCTTTATTTGAATGCCACAGGAATCCAGTATTACTACTTTTATTGATTAGTCTCTTTGGAACTTTGTCTTCTGCACCATCACAAAGACTCAGATGAATAAGAGAACTTTGGGAGAAAAGACCTTGCTAAGTATCTTTATCCTGCTACAATTAATAACACTACTACAATATTTTGGCCTTGCCTATTCACTTACTTGGGTTCTTCAACATTTTAACTATCTTCTTTGTGACTCAGATCCCTAAAACCTTGATTTGCAATCCTTGCTGTAAAAAGCAGGTAATAATTACAGTACTTAATGTAAAATTCTGTTAAATATTCAACTTTTCTATTTCAGAAAGCCTCCAGTTTATAAGGGAAGAAACCAACGTTTTAAATTTTCCAAGAAATAACTTCCACATGGGCTGCCATTTATTTTGTTATATTAATGATGAACTTGAAATATTTCAGCTTCCAAAACTGGCTTCACCTGACCATAGGACTTTTTAAGAGGATGAGCTAAGATTGTGGGAGAGAAAGGGGGAAAGAACAAGTGTGGAAAGATGGCTAGGGGTAAATTAGAGTACACTGAGAAATTATATTTGCATCCTAACAGAAATTATAACAGTACGGGGATTATAGGGTAAAACAGTTGCTGCTCCCTGGCTGGAATGCAAGGAGCATTGGCATGCTTGAAACCTGTTCCACAGTGATTCCCCACACACACACACCTGCTAAGGGGATGGAACGGAGGGTGGAGCAGAGTGGAGACACCATGGCCAGGCTCTGTTGAAATCCTTGCAGGGAGGGGAACTCGATGGTACTTTGCAGCTGATAAACCACATAACACCTGTCAGCCAGGGCAGATAGGGGAGGAGATGTCCTGCTGCTGAGCCAACACCCATGGCAAAATCTCTCTCCTCAGATGAACTGAGTTCACTGTAGCCTAATTGTAATATTAGTGCACACCTCCATCCCAGTGTTACTCATCTCCATGGTATGACCACCCCGCACTAGGCATGCACTCTAAATTCTTTTTGACTGTATCTTTAAAAGTAAAGCAAGAAAATGTTACACCAGTCAGTACCAAAAGATGTGTATGACTGGAGTCACTCAGGCTCCACCTAAACATAGAGGAATAGTGTAAAACCAAGTTGAGAATGGGGGAAAAGTTAGGGAAGACTCCATGGTAACTGCTGGGATCAGTCAATGGGCTGAACCTGTCTTCTCCCCTATAGGGACACCTGTTGTGCAAGAATCACAGTCTGTCCACACTGAACATTTTACTGGGGATTAGAGCTTGTCTGTGTATTGCTTTGAATATATTTTTGCAGTCAGATACTATCACCAGCTGTCCTCGAACTTCAAGCTGTCACGATTTTATATTAATAAAGATGGATATTCTATAAACTGTTGGTATGAGTCCTTCACATGGGCTGGCAGTCCCCAGCAGCAGGGAACATACTGGAGTAAAGAGGAACATCTGCTGAGGGGTCTCTCTTTTGCTGCTGGTGCATTTCCCTGAACAAGTCAGTCCTGCCCTCCCATCCAGCAGGACTGCTCAGTGAAGGGTCCCCATAACAGGACACTGACAGACTGGTCAGGCACAAGGGTCTCAACTTTCCTGGGGTGCTGACAAGCAAATCAAACAGGGTTGAGGAAATCTCTCCTTTTTACATGACAAACAAGTATGACCAGGCATTTCTTTTTGGAACTCCAGATTTAGATATGCTGCTTTTGGGCTGGTAGAAGCTAGAGGAACTAATGAGATATGGCAGTAGCACACAAAATATCAGATAAAGGTGAGAACACAGCAGTAGCAGTATGAGTGGCCAGGGGAAGTGGTACAGATATGGGAAGAGAGCAAGATTTGGAAGAGGGACTGGGTGGATGAGGCCAAGGCAGGCAGGTCCAGGTCAGCAGAGGATAGAGAAAAGTAGCTAAACCATGCTATTATGTTTTTGTCAGGGCACAATGTCTTTGCACAGATTTGAGAGCTGACTGAACAGGATAGGATGTGACCATCCCAGCAGCAAATCCCATGATTTCTCCAGATGTCTTGGACTCACTAGAAAGGCTCAAAGTTCCAGCTTGTCCCAGGCATGTGAGCACCTCTGTGATTATCGTTTCCTGTTTGTGCATCCCCAGACTGTCATGACAGCTACAAAGACCAACTGTACATATGGGGGAGTATTGCCGGGTGCAGACATCCAGGCATTGTGTACCCTGAGTCCAACTTTAGGCACCTTCTCATTGCTGATAACAAGCTGCCTTACTGGGGTGCACACCTAACAGTCTGACCCTCAGGCTATGTATCTTTCCCTTTATAAATGGACATCAGGACTGTCATTCTCAAAAAAACCATCATCCATTAATAAGGAGTCAACAAAGGTCTTGCTGTTGATGCGTCTTGTTTACTGAATATCATACCATGCATCAGAAAGCATCCTCTGGCATCTGGTGACAATTTGGGTAGGAAAATATCTGTCCTAAATTATGACTCTAGACTGTGCAGAAATGTCCAGAACACAGCCAGAATGTGTGGCCACCTGTCTAGGGAGATGTTCATTTGCTACTAATGAAAAAGATTTCAAAAAGACCATGAGGTAAGCATCTCATTAGCTAAAATTAGGGTCCGCCTTCTTAAGAACAAAGCTAAGAAATCATAAGAAATGGTGAGATTATAGAAGTTCTGCTTGAAATTTTTCCCACAAGTCATCTGAGATAAATGAATGAAATTACATCTATTGTTTAATCAGACTAAACATCCTTGATAAAACATGATGCACTGACAAAAGATACTGTATACCCCTACAACACATCTGCACCAGTTTCTCTGCATGAAAATAGAAACATGTGGGTAGCATTACGTAACTAATTCTGTAGCTGCTTCTCAAATTTCAGTAGTAATCAGCAAAGATCTATGAACAATATTTGACCACCTTATGTGTTAACATGTACAGTAACATTCTGCATTTTAGACAACCTTTTCTCCAAAGCTGATAAACCTATAAAATCCTTATGCATATCATCAGTTTAATAGACTAAGGAAGGGATGGAGAACCATTCTATCCAGATATTCATTTTCTCAAGAACAATGATGTTCTGTCTATCAGCAGTGCATAATACCATTTGCTTTTAACATTGTAATTTCTGTTTCAATCACGTGCCAAAGAGGATAAAAATACTCAGGGTAGAATTAGAAAAAACAAATTACAGAATGGATGACATTGCAAAAGACCTGTGGAAACTGTCTAGTCTAACACCTAGTTCAAAGTAGTGCAGGTAATTCAGGACTATGTCCACTTTGGCTTTGAATATCTCCAAGGATTAAGCCTCCTCCACAACCTCTCTGGGCAACCTGCTGCAGTGTTTGACTCTCACTATAAAAAGGTTTTTTTATTATATTTAAAAATCTTTTTTTGTGTTTCAATTTGTGCCCATTGCCTCTAGTCCTGCCAGCAGGTGCCAATGAGAACAGTGTGCTTCCCCTCTTCTCCATTTCCTCACATTGATAAGATCCCCCTGAGCCTTCTTTTCCCCAAGCTGAGGAGTTCTAGCTCTCTCAGACTTTTCTCTCCATCTGACAGATGCTTCAAGCCCTAAATGATCTTTATGGCCCTTTGCTGGACTTTCTCCAGTATGTCTGCATTCTGCCTTGTACTAGGGATACCCTAACTGCACACAGTACTCCAGGATGGCCTCAGCACCCAGTCATGACATTCTGCTAGGCCCGTTTCTGCAGCCTGCTGAGGTCTGTCTGAAGGGCAGTACAACCGGCTGGTAGAAACAACCACTCCTCTCAGTTTTGCATTGCCTGCGGACTTGCAGAGTGCAGTCTGCTACCCCATTTGAATCCTAAAAGTAAATCTCAGATAGAAGTGGGCCCAATATCAATCTGTGGGGTCTGCTGCTAGTGACTGGTGTCTGGCCCAATCTTGTGTTGCTGGCCACAAGCCCTTTGAGCCCAGCAATGCAGTCTTCAGTCCTCCTCACTGTCTATTTCTTTAGCCTATGTCTCATCAATTTTTCTATTAGGATGTGATGGATACAGTGTCAACAGCCTCATAAAGTCAAGACAGGCAACAGTCATTGCTCTCCCCTTATCTACTGGCACACAGTCATTGCTCTCCCCTTACCTACTACTCCACTTTCACTGTGGAGGACTGTGAGGTTGGAAAGGTATTATTTCCCCTTTGAAAACCCATGTTGACTACTCCAAATCATATTTCTGTCCATCACCTTCTGAGGCACTGAAGAGAAACTGCCTGTCCTGTAATTCTGTGGATACTCGCTCTTGCCCTTCTTGAAGATAGTGAGTGTTATTTGCTGTCCTTCGCTTGTCATGAGCCTCCCCCAGTTACCATGACCCTTTAAAGATTATTAAAAGTGGCCTACATGGGTATTGGACAGCTCTCTTGACACTTGTAGGAACATGCCATCAGATCCCATGGACTTGCGCATTTCCCATTTTTTGGAAAGCTGGGAGGAGACACAGCCTGTACAACTGACCCCAACTGACCAAAGGGATATCCCACACCATATGGCATCATGCTCAATATAAAAAAGATGGGGGAACAAGGAGGAAGGGGGGTAAATTTGGAGTGATGATGTTTCCCCAGTCATCATTACGTGTGATGGAGCCTGGCTTTCCTGGGAATTGCTGAACAGCCACTGGCTGATGGGAAGTGATGAATTAATTCGTTGTTTTGCTTAGCCTGTGTGTGCAGCTTTTGCTTTCTCTATTAAACTGTCTTTATCTCAACCCCATGAGTTTTCTAGATTTTACTATTCCAATTCTCTCCCTATCCCTCTGATGCAGGACTGAGCAATCAGCTGTGTGGTGCCTGGTTGCCAGCTGAGTTTAAACCAAGACAGTGCTACTGCCATGATGTATATTTTCCTTTGACCATCTGGAGATAGAATTTCTAGTGACTTCTTCCCACAAAGGATATAAATACTGTGTGTCAAGCCCCTTGAAGAAAACTGAGAAAGTAAACAACACTATGTGGTTACTCAGCAATGAATATTTTCCCATTTGAAAAAAAAAGCGTTCTTGTGTTTGAATGGGCAAAAAACCTAATCTCTATATATAACTGTTAGAATATTTCCTAATTCTATTTTGTAGTCTATGATAGAGTCCAACTGCTGGAAAATTTTATCTCTTGCCCCAGTCATAATGTTACCACCATCATCACCACTTTACTGCTGTACTTACCACCTTAGTCCTCTGCCCATTTTTTCCAGCAAATGCAGCAAGGTTTCTTTGCAGAGGAACCTGGGGGGCTTGACTAAATTCTTAACCTGACAGGGAAAATAAACTGGGGTCTCCTTCACATTTTCTCAGTTTTTGACTTTTCAGTCTTGATCATGTCATGGGCTGCAGAATTTATGAGCCACAAAAACAACTGGCAGAACTTCCAAGGTAAGGCAGAAACTAATAAACCCAATTCAGCAACTGTGCTGAAAGCAGCTCCAACTGGGTAAAAGGTAATTCTGGCAGGGGGAGATCTGCAACCACTGAAGAAACCCACTGACCCAAAAGAAGAGAAACACTGAGCATGGGGACTGATGAGCATGAGAGGTGAGAGAATCATTAACCAACAGAAGATAGAATACTAATTAATAAGAGAACTATGTAAGTTGTAGCCAATGAACATTAATTCCTTTGTTTGCTAAAATGTATAAATAGTAAAAAGTTTTGATAGTTGGTGTGCTTGATTTGAGGAATTCCACAAGCAGCCAGGCTTGCACAACTTTGAGATAAATAATCAGTGTCTCTCGTAAGTGTTAATTATTGGCTTGTTGTACACCAGGTAACATCTGATTCTTGCAGGCAACACATGAACTGAGATCTCTTGCCACAGGTTTGGAATTTGAATAAAAAATCAACCATGAAAACATACTGGAATGTTAAAAATGCCTTGAATCCTTGCGTAACTTGCTTGCAAATGGGGATTAGCAGTTACCTTTACTTGCTAGCAGATGCTGGCAGAACATTTTTTCCCTGCGGAGGTTTCTCTCCATCTGCAATTTTAAATAACTTTGGATTCCTCTTTTGATCCATTTATCAACAAAGGTCAAAAGCAAACTTTTTGTTTATTGTTTCAAACCAGTATCCTAGTAGGCAAAAGGGACATTATCACTGGGTAGTAGATATGTGTGCTCACATACCCTTACTGTTTTTCATACTGTTTGTTCCTTTTGTCCAGTCAGTGGCACAACTGCATGAAGAATGGGTAAGGTTCTTACATCTACTCCCTCTTATGGCTGGTCAACCAAGATATTTTACTAGGAAATTAAAGTAAGATGTTAAAAATGCTGGGAAGAACAGAAAGTGAGTTATTCAAATTCTGGAAGTGGGCACATACCTCTAAATCCTTAAGTTGTAACCTTTAGCCTGGGAAGTCTTGTGCCAGGCTCATAAGTAACACATGGATAGATCTCTTCCCCTCCTCACTAAGTATCCTCCTGAAGAACAAACACTAGCATTGTGAGTTCTGTGTCGGACTCCAGGCTGGGCTTACAAGCTATATATGTATTTTTTCCTACTGTGGAGCTAAAGACAGCCAGCCCTAGAGGATGGTTCAGTTGTGTCAAGATAGGACAAGCAAGAAAATTCCTTTGAAAATGTTCTTCCCTATACCTTTTACCTGCCCACTACTTCCTCATTTAGAGGTGTTGTGAATTTCAGATAAACATTAAGGTAGCTTTACAGCTCTGGCATCTGTTATATCATTTACATGTATACACTACAATGTCAGCTATGTTGTGCTTTTAATGATTGATCCTGTGTTTATAACATTCCAGCTGACAGATAACACAGTTGAACAGATTAGAAAGATACTGTGCCCTTAACAGTCTGGCTTCTGTGATAAAATAGTACATTAGATAAATGACATATCATGTTTTGCATAGATGTCTCAGCAGAGTTTTGTATTTTCAGTATTACAATTAGGTGAGCAGCCTTCACAGTATGTCATTATTCACACTCATGCAGTATATGCGAGGGTAGCATCCAAGAGCAGATGTCAGACGTTCTAGCCTTGCAACAAAAGCCTCCAGCATATGATAAACATATAAAAGGAAATTTTCTTAAGAAGGCTGTCAGGTCCCTGCCTTTCTGGAGCCTATGAGCCACATGGCACCCAGTGGAATCAATGGAAATCTTTCCATTAACTTCAGTGAGCTTTGGATTGGTACTTTTCAATTTCTGCAGTAGTCCTGATCAGCCTCTATACAAATGGTAATGAGATAAACTGAACAGCGCCCTTAGAAGCTGCAAAGACAGAAGATACTGTTTCATCCATCCATTTCTGACAAGGGTGGATGGTGGAGGAATGTGAGGAGATACCACACAGTGTCTCAACAAGGGAAATGAAAATACTCATTATACTCTAAAAATCTGAAGGGATTTAGATGGTTGAGTTTCTATTGGCTCCCTAATAATTCCTCTTAAGGATAAATCCATAAGAGGAATTAGAATGGCAATAATGACTGAGGTTGATTGCTACAGCTGTTCTGGATAATAAAGACTAACTAATTGCTACAGCAAATTCTGGATAATAAAGATATAAAAATGAGTTCAAATTTTTGGCATATTTTTGGAAGAAATGTTCTTCAAAAAGTATTAAAAATAAGCATATGGATACTGACCCTTGTGAAGTTTCTGTGGAAAATGTTCATGTCAGGACATACTTATGAATACTACTTCCTAAGAACCCACTCTTGGTCTCTATCACAAAGTTAGATAAACTGGATGTCTTGATTTTCAGTGCAAACCCAAAACTGCCTGCTACTGGGTCAAACAGCACATCTTAAATGTTGTGATTTTCAGGTAGGGAGACAGAAAATAAGGAAGACAGAAAAAAGGCATTTAAAGACATAAACAGAACAGTTGTGCCTTAGGTGGAGGTGTCTCACTGACATATATAGTTCATGTTACTCTTCTGCAACAGAAAACACCATGAAAGCATAGCAAAAAAACAGCTTACTGAAAGCAATAAAACTTAAATTAACATTAAGATAAATAGTCCCATATGTCTATGCTTGGTAAGGTTTTGTACATGAAGCTGTCACTTGCTGGAATTTGAATTCTTGAAACATATATATTGTATGTATCTTGGAAAACTTACAAATTGCTGTGTCCGTCCTTCAAGCAGGAAAGCCTGGGTGGAAGAAGTTTCTTATTGTTCTGATGTTAAAACTTCCTATGTAAAAATGTCAGAAAAATGTCACGATAACTAATAATTTTGTGAACCCTCGAATCATTTCCTAACATGAAAAGAGAGGACACTTCAGAAGACAAAAACCTTCAGACTATTATAACATGAAGTATTGGTGATATCATGTTTATTTATTATTGATTTGATGTTTGTTTATCTGTACACTTCCAAACTGATCTTATTCCAATATGTAGTATATTTTGGAGTATATAAACAATTAAGCTATTGGAACAATCTCTGTCAAAATTGTGAGAAAGTGAAACCATACATTTCATTTTTGAGCAAGATATGATTAAAAAAACCTTTATTTTAACATAAGAATTACTGGATGATATTCTAATATAACTACACTGAATACCAGACTGAATTAATTCTGTAATTTTGTTGGAATATGATAGATTCCACACAGGAAAACTAATTTGAAAATTTTAAACATACGGAGGTTAACATGCCCTGTTGAAAGAATTAATAAAGTCACATGAAAAATTTAAAAGCATTGTTTGATGTAGTCCCTTGATTCCTTGACAACTAGAAAGTAAAGAAATTCCTGCTAAATGGAAAACTACTGCTAACTTTGATGTAGCCAGAATTGCGCTGTATCTGCTGCATATGGTTATGCAACTGAAGGTGTATTTCCTTGTTTATAAAATAGTCATATTTCTATTTTTTTCTCTTGCGTCTTCTAATATTCTGCGTATCAAAATCAGCTGCATCTTTTACACTACTTCTCACATTGCAAGACCATAAGTGAAATATTTTCACAAAAAGTTAGTATCAGCACTGAAATGGATATTTTTCAAAGAAATTTAATGAAGAAACATAATATTTTTCTCCAGAATAATTTATTGCCCCTCTTAATATGCTTATGACCATAATTAAAAACGTAACAGCTCGATAATGATCTCATCATTTCATTCAATCTTTTATCTCTTTATGTATTACTTTTTCCTTGTTTTGTGAGTTGGCATCAAGGGTTTTGCCATAATTTCAAATGAAGTAATTTTGAGCCATATAATTTGCTCTTCTAGTGAGCCTTAGAATAAATTTTCCTTTATGTTATTAATACCGAGTCAGACGTCTCTTTGGAATGCTCTCTTTACACACCAAATCAGAGTTTCTGGTGGTCATTTATTTCCTTATTTCGCTAAGAACAGCAAGAGCAAAAGGATATACCTGATGTCAAATCTACTTGAACATTGAAATGCTGCAACCTGTAGGTCATCTGTGCATAGATCATAGCTCAATCAGCATAATCATATCACAGAACTGTCTTTTCTCTATTCCACAACTTTCTGGTCATCTGCCTATGACAAATAGCAAAGCCTGACAAGAAACCCTGTCTTAATTCAAGACTGAAATCGTTCCTTAGGAATGACCTTCCTATTAAAAATTGGAAATAGCAGCAACACACCAATGCAATCAATGCAGCAGTAACATAAAAATGCTGTTTTGCTCATATAACACATACAGTTATTTGGGAATTTTATAGGAATTTAAGTTTTGGAAATGAGTAATTTGTCCTACGTGGGCGTTCCTGCTGTGACTATGTGGACAACTTTGTTTCCATGTGCATCTTGCAGGAAGACAAAGGATTGTGGCATTTTGACTTTGGCTGGCAGAGACCCCCACCCAGCTGCTCTCTCTCTTATTCTCCCTCCTCAACAGGAGGGGAGAAAATAAGGTGGAAACCTCATGGATCAAAGTAAGGACATTGAGATCATTTAACAATTAACATGACAGGCAAAAGAGACTCAGCTTAGGTATAATTAATTTGATTTACTGCAAATTCAAAATATAATGGGATGGTGAGAAACAAAGGCCTCACCACACCCTCCCTTTTCCCAGGCTCAATTTCACTACTCCATTCCTGACTCCTTTCCATCTTTCTCCCAACCCCAAGTGGCACAGGGGGATGGTAATGGGCACCATATGTGCTCCTCTCTGTTGCTCTCTTCTCTCCCACTTTTCCCCTCTGCCAGTCTTTCAGGGTTAAACGTGCTCCAGCATGGTGTCCCCCACTGGGTGCAACTCCTTTAAGGAGTCTGCCCCAGCATGGAGCAGTATATATCCATGGCGACAGCTTCCTTCAGAACACATCCACCTGCTCTGCGTGGTGTCCTCCATGGACAGACAGCACGGTCTCCTCCATGGGCTGCACGGGAACCACCTGTGTCACCGCAGGCTCCTCCAGGGGTTGCAGGGGAATCTCTGCTCTGGGGCCTGGAGCAGCTCCTCCACCTCCCTCTGTTCTCACCTTGCAGTTCACAACATTGTTTGTCTGATCTGTCTTTTCCTCAACACCTTTTGTGCAGTGTTTTTGCCCTTCCTTACACACGCAAGTGCCCCCGCCCCGGCCGCGGGCTCAGCCGCGCCCTGCGGTGGGTGGTTGGATCCGGCTGGAACCGGCTGTGTCCGGCTGGGGCAGCCCGGCCTCCCCTCACGGAGCCCCCGCTGCTGCTGGGGCCTGGGTATGGGAACTCCGTAGAGCATCTCTGGAGAGCATCAAACCAGCAGCTCTGAGCACAGACACCCTCTTCAGACTGGAAAAAGCTACTTCCTTGACTAGTAGACCTTCTTTAAAGTATGCCTTTGAGGGTTACATATCTTTTAGACACTTTAATGATTTTCTGTCGCTATGGATACAGCCTGCCTACAACTCAGTGTGGATATAGTGTGCCCAGAGAAGTGAGGCTCTGCAGTAAAAACGAGGATGATTTTTTGTAACTGCACTGCCCACTGTATGATGGGGCCTGGAACCCAGGATGTTGTCAGGAGACTGTCATGACTTGTCCAGCCCTCACACTGTTCCCCTGATTGCTCCAATGGCATGGACATGCTGGTCGGTAATGACATTACCAGGGAAGACCTGGAGTGCGCCAAGCATGACTGCAAGGCTCTTGGGACGATGGTCAAGGGCATGGTGGCCCAGGGTTCTTTCTCTGTAATCCTCCTGGGTGAGAGGGAAGAGCTCAAGGAGGATTGGAAGGATCCTGTGGGTAAACAACTGTTTGCAGACCTGGTATCATCATCGGGAATTAAGCTTTCATGACTATTTTTGAGGATTTGAGGACTCCTAGGAAGATAGAGAACCACTTGAGCAAAAATCAAAATCATCTTTGCCAACTGGCTGGCCAACCTGCTGAGGAGAGCTAGGAAAGATGGAGAAAGGAGGTGATGATCAACAATCAGATGAGGAAATCAGAGATGGGTGACAAGCAAAGTATGCAGGGTGATGTGGTCAGGAGAGAGATGGTAATCAAATCAAAATCATCATGGTAATCATGATGGTAATCATTGAAACAGGGCTGAAGACACTATTTATGATGCCATAAATAAGGGAACGATGAGAGGGCTGCATTATGGGAGAAGATGTCACACTTCTGGGAAATCAGCACAACTATGGGCTGTACACTAATTCATGTAGCATGGGGAACAAGCGGGAGGAATTAGAGGACTGTGCGCAGTCTCTAGTCCCCTAAACCACCCATTAAAAGAAAGCAGTCATTCTGATGATTCAGATGTACTTCATAAATTTGTCTCATCCATAACACTGTTGTTTTGAAGATATATCGATGAAGTGGTGCTAAACTGAACTGTTGCAACTTCTTAGACTCCGATCTAGCTTCTTTTGTTCTCTGATGTTTTGAATGACTTCTCTGTGGCTACAGCTAAGGATGAGCTGTACGAGTGTTGTTAAGTTGGGTAGAAAAAAGAGACAGTGGAAAAGAACAGATGTCCTTAGAGACAGTTTTGTTTTAAAGTTAGGAGGGCTATAACTGACATAATAGAAAAGGTTTAAGTCACAATTCTTCAGATTTAAACTAGAATCCTAACCAAAATGACCTCATCCCATTTACACTGTCAAATATGTCTAAAGATACACAAAGCTCAGTTTTAAAGACAGAGATCACATCTATAAAAAATTAGTGCTTTTGCAGATTAGTCTAGATTTTGAGGCAGCTCTTTTTAAATGAAGTTTGTTTATTTATCAGTGAACTGGATCTGGCTGAGCTGGAGCTGATTTTCACCACAGCAGCCCTCACAGTGCTGTGCTTTGTATTGGTATCTAGAAAGGTGTTTTGGCTACTGCTGAGCAGTGCTGGCACAGAATCAGTACTGTCTCTCCAGGTGGGCAAGATCTTGGGAGGGGAAACAACCAGGACAGCAGACCCAAACCATCCAAAGGGATATTCCATACCATATGATATCTGCTCAGATGCAAAAGCATTCACTATTACAATGCTTGTCTTCCAGAGCAACTGCTATGCGTACTCGAGCCCTGCTTCCCAGGAAGTGGCTGATAAAGCTTTGTTTTCCTTTGTTTCTGTGCCCAGCCCTTGCTTTTGAGTTTATTAAACTGCCTTTACCTTGATCCATGAGGTTTTTCCATCTTATTGCTTGGCACCACGGATAAGAGCGTGGATCCATCCTCTGACAGCTCCTTTCAGATACTGACAGACATTCATAAGGTCCCCTCTAAGCTCTCTCTTCTCAAGTTTGAACAGGCCCAGACGTTCTTTGTAAGAGAGATGCTCCAGTCCTTTAACTCTCTTCACAGGCCTCTGCTGGACTTGCTCCAGGGGCTTCTTGGCCTTCTTGTACTGAGGAGCCCAGAACTGGATACTCCAGATGCAGCCTTACTAAGGCTGGGTAGAGGGGCAGGATCACTTCCTTGAGCTGCTAGAAAAACTATGAGGAAAATGTTTTTATGAACATCTCTATAGCCTAAATTGTCCCTGATGTGCTTATTTCCATTCCAGCAAAGACCTAAGAGGGATTTCATGTCTTACTCTGGAAAAATACTAAGAATGCAATCTTTCTGTCTTTTCCTGATTACTACATACATGTGCATACACATCCCTTGTGAAGTGTGGAAGGACTTGACTTTGTTCCTCAGTCTGGACACACACACACACGTTTTAGAGTGACTCAGGCAGTTCTCTAAGAGTTGTCATTTTGCAAGAGGAAAGGACACTCTCCTGTGGACTTTTTCTACATTAAAGGATTTAAAAATCAGCCATGATTTCAAATTTCTGAAAAAATAAAGATTTCATACAAGAAGTAAAGACATAACATTGATACCAGGTAGCTAGGACAATCTTCTGGAAATGAGGAGGGTTGTTTATCAAACTGGTAACTATCTAATATAAAATGTGGATTGTGAACAAGGAGCAGAATTACAATGGAGTTGCCTTCTCAGCAGAGATGCCTGGTCGCTAAACTATGAAAGCACAGTCCATCCTCTGGTCTCACTCTCTTAGTCTTGAACCATTTCTAGAATGGAAAAACAGCTTCTGTAAGGATGCAAAATGCCTCATCAACACCACCCAAAGCAGCCTTAAAATAATATTCTCATGAAGATGTAATCTCCTGGATCACATGATTTCCCTTGAATAACGCATAGCATACAATTCAGGTTCTCTGCTTTCTTGACGGAAGCTGTAACTATGTGCCACTATACAGAGGGGAAGAAGGATTGGACTGAGCTTGGTTCAGCTTGGCACAAAATTGTGCTCATGTTTGCAAAGGCTTCTGTTTGTACAGGTCACCTTGCACCAGGTCAGCATCTACCTAAGCCACACAGTGGAACACAAGTAAAGGTTTATGCTCAGAGTTCTCTAAATTCATCTGAATGTTTTAAGCATGTGCAAAATGGGAAAACTGTAGGGAAAGGAAGACAGCATTTTAACTAAGCATTTAAGCTGTTAAATTTTGTCTTCGTAAATGAAGAAATATATAAATGCATGAAAATATTTGAAAAAAACTAAAATTTAAAAAAAAGTTGTGGCACCAGACTACTGAATGTGAAACTGCAGGCAGCTGTGAATTTAAATACAAAAAAGTTGACAGGGTCACTGGGAAGTAAAATTGTCTACATAGAATTTGGGCAGTTGGTAGAGCTAATACAAGTATTTTACATGTAAGGACTAATTATGATAGTTGTTACTGCTGGAAGAGAGCTCTGCAAATTTAGACTGTGATGGTTTTAATTACTTTATCTCATCTGCATAAAAAAAGCACAAGTGTTTATTGAAACAAGTCTGGAGGAAATATTAAAAATAGGCATTTTTATGCTTATATTTTTAAATAAAAGCTGTCAGGTCTAGGGGAATTTTGAAGGTTGCAGGGAATTTTTTAATAAGCTTTGAAAGGAAAAGAGCATTTTTATCTTATGAGGGCTACATGTCTTACTAAATGCTCTCAAATCCAGAATTTGTAGGTAAGGGACAATTAAAGAAACCCAACTATAATTAAACTTCATCATGCTCAGAGGCAAAAAGACATTAAGAAACACCCACTGTGCTTTTGGGGTCTAAGGTAAATATTAAAACAGAACTCAGATCTCCCCAAGATGAATTCTATTGGTTCTACTTAAACATTCAGAAAGATCTAATACAAATTAATAACTTACTTTCAGATACCTAAAAAGAACTACAGAAAAAAATACTTTGGTTTCAAAGTTGCACAATCAAAAACTTGGAAATAACTACATTAGGGTTTCCTGTGCTCTCTCAGTTTAATTCTTTATGGTTTTTATATGATCATTTTTTTCCTAAATTTATTCAGTTGTAAGCAAAGCATGCAATGATACATGCAATTATTTTAAAGTATGGATTTAACAGATATTTGTAGTAAATTTTTTTATTTATTTATTGACATTGAAATTTTGGGTGGAATAGTAGTCTTGGGAAGACTTTCTTTTCAGCACCTGTTAGTATGCTAGGACTGAGTTCATATATTAAATAGGTCACTCTTACAACTATTGCTTAGGGTAATTTTTAGAGAAGGCAGGTGGAGAAACACTGAAACTAAAATAATTTTAAATTTAAAAAATGAGGAAGAAAATTAAATGTTAATAAAGTCTTGTAATGTTTCATAAAGTCTACAAGCAACTTTGTACTTCATTCAACCCACCAGTAAGTCATATTTTTATATGTAACATGTATTGGTAACATAAATTAACATCTCAGAATCTAAAGTTCTAGTTCTCAATTACTCAAAAACAATGAGTTTTTGGAACTGTCAGATAATAAATCCAAAGTTGGTTTAGTTATACCATCTAGAGTAATGAAGTATTTTAAAATTTGGTATTTTATCATAGCACATAATGTATTTGTATATACTGTACCATAGTAAAGTGAAAGGTAGCACGTCGTCTTGACATTTTATCTTGTAAGCATTTTCACAGAGTTCACACAGAAAAAAAAAGGAAAAAAAAAAAATCAAACCTACACCTTTATTTTTTTGAATAATTCTGAGATTAGTGTTACTTTTTTTTGTTTGTTTTGTAATAAGCAAGCAAAAGAATGTAAATATTTTTAGTGAGCATCAATTCTGGATTCTGAAGTCTCTTGGGCATGTTATGTTATTTAATAACTCACTCATGAATAGAAAATACAAGGAAGCATCTGTGAAAAGATAAAAACTTAACTCTGATACAGAAAACATAACAAAATTTTAATGAAGTTTGGCAACTGAGTACTGAATTTTTACTCTAAAGGTGAGCAGCAACCTTGTTTAAACAGTGAATTGAGCAGGCAAAGTCTATAATTTAATGCATGCGAGAAGTTTTGACTTCAGACCATGGAATATTTTAAAACAATCATATCGCTAGGAAAAGAGATTTGTGTATTTTGTAATGAGGATATATACACATATATGATAAAGATGTATATATAAGATAAGCCCCGCTTCATACATTTTATTCTTAAATAGACTCCAACTGAGAGTGAACCTCATGATGCACTTCAGAAGTAAACCTACCACAGGTCACATATCAGGCAAGTCTCCTGTGGCTGAGAACAAAAACACGGCTTAGCACTGCACTCCCTGGAGTAGCACTGGCAAACTCCTGACACTGATGCCAGGTTTGGTACCAGCAGAGATTTATGCTAGCACCAAAAATGCTTAAAGCACATTTAAAATAAATTTTTCATTAGACATGAAAAATCTTTACTATTACATTTCCAGGTCCCAGAGAGAAGACTCTGAAAAGCTAATTTATTTGCATTTGCAAGGCCTGTAAAGTTGGTACAACACTGAAGGCCAACAATAATTCTAGCTAGTTCCTTATCTTTTTGAGATATTTGCCTAAATTTGGAGTTACAGTCATAGTTGGACTGAAGATCTAGTTTTATTTTTGGATTCTGAACACAGATACCAGAGAACATGAGAAAATAGCATTAAATGAGTTAGGGAAGGGAATTCAGCCTCTTAGTATGGTTAAGGCTGGATTAGAAATAGATATAGTGTCTCAGAAGAGAAGGCTGAATATCTAGGTTAATTTCTGGATTCTTCAGTGCCTGGAGAGCTAATCCAGGGGTATATAAACAGACAATGGCTTCTGCTTACTTTGGAGGCAGATGTGAACTGCTAGTTTAAGAAAAGCTGTAAGATCACCCCAGGAGGGATGAAGGGGCATGGAGTTATTGGCAGCACTTGAAAAGCACAAAGGGCTATGAAAGACTTGGTGCTAGAGCAGCAAATTGGTTTTGGTTAATTGTCTAGATGTTATTGGGTTCTTGGTACCAACTGGGTTATCAAAATAGCTCTGAGAATACGAGTAGAATTCACCAGCATGTGCAGGGTTTACCAGCAATGCTACCTACAACATGAATTAAGTATATCTGAAGAAAGCTTTTATTTAACCTTGAGAACCAGAAAAAGTGAACTAGAATTTTTTTTCAGGTTCCTGCAGCTCTGCACTCTAGAATGCACAGTATCAGAAGTGGGTCACATACACAATATGGTATAGTGCACAACTGTAGAGTACAAATAAAATTTATATTTTGTGTGGCAGTTTAACTTTGAAAGCAGGAACTCAGTTTTTCCGTTATGTGTGATTTACAGGCCTAGGATGATATGTTTAGCAGGGTCAAATAGGTCAGAATGAGACAGACCAGGCCAACAAGTCTATTGTTTGGTTTATATTTCACTTCAGTTCAGAGATTCAGACCAAGACGTACTGAAGATGTGGGCTACATGTAATCCCTAAAGCTCACAGAGTCAGGGACAGAAAGGGTTAAATTGCTAAGATTATTTTTGGAAGCAGCAAAAAGGCAGAAAACAAGATCTGAAAACTGCAGAAACAAATTTCTTATAGTTGACCTCCTGTCTTTAAAAATCCTAACTGCAATAAATAACCTCCTTTTACCAACAATCAATGACCACATCAGTATTAGATAGGCTTTCCAAGACCATCCTGCATCTTGGTTTAGAAGATCCTGAACTATATTGTTACCAGTTTAGCTCTAGAGCACTTCTCTTTAGCACCATGAAACAAGCAGAAATATAGCTTTAAATAAGATATACAATCTAAATATGCTTCAAACCTAAAGAAAACTCACTCGCCCCTATTGCTTTTATTTTATTTTGTTCGAAACATTTATTCGAGGTCTGTGAGACTTGTAGTTCCAGTATAAACCTAGATTTTGGGTATCATATCTTCTAGTTCCTGAGATGTTCACCCTTACTCTAGTCTTAACCACAGTTTTCCTTTAAACACCAGCTGTTTCAGTCTATACAGACTGGGCCAATCAACTTTCTTCAGCTGCTGATGAACTGTTATACTCCCTTACAATCACACACCCATCCTAAATTTATGTGAAGCACATTTGAACAAGAAATAAAACCATTTATCCAGGCCAGTTGTGGGATCACCCAAATTCTGCAAGAATTAAACCCACAAAATTCCCAAGAGTTTTCAGTGCCTCTTGTACAGAACCTACCATGTCGCTTTCATTGTAGCCCTTGTCTCAGCTGTGCTTTAAGGACCCATAAACGCCTTTATAGAACCTCTTGGTCCTGTGTACTCTGCTCAAGTCTCACAATAAGCTTAATTTCTGTGATCCTCTCACCTATTTCTATTCCTAAACCTCATTAGAACAGTAAATTCTCCAATACAATCATCGTGAAGACTCAAAAGAAGAAATTCACAACATTCACCCTCATTCTGCCTCTTCAAATTACATCTTAAAAGACTTCAGTTCCTGCTGTTCTCAGTACTACCCCATACCATAAAATTAGCCCCAGACTTTACCTTTTACAGAGAAGTATGCTGCCTTCCCTTGCAGAACTAAACTTCTCATTCAGACCAAACTCAGCTATAATTTGTCTGTTCCTACAAATTTTGCAGAAAAGACAAAGCCATTATCCCAACTCTGTAGTCATTGATACTATAATCCTTCTTATTTTTAAACTTGCTAACAGTAGTCTGTTCTACTGCTCTACTCAGGAAGGAGTCTCTAAAGAGTACCTCCTAGGAGACAGCTCTGTGGCTACCCCAGCCTGCTACTGTGCAGTTAAGACAGAGGAAAAGATTGTGGTTATGACAAAATTCATTATAGTGTGAAGGAGTGCTGCTTGGCAAACTGGGACTTGGGCTGGAACTGGCAAGGTCTTGCATCTTACAGTTAATTCCTAGGTTGCTGTAGGCTGATGATAAGTCTAAGAATAAGATTTGACTTTGGTGTTGGTAGTACTATTGAGGAGAGGAGATCATAGAAATTTCAGGATATAGCCACAGTGCTTTCACCTGCTCTCCTGGCACCTTTAATGTCCGCCCCCCATCCCAGTTTTGAGATTCAATTTAAGAACAGGAGTGACTGATTTCTTGAGGTTATTTCCGGATCTTGATAAAGATGCAAAAATTTGATGAAGGCTAGGTCTGGAATGCCTGTATCCTTTTTCTTCTTAACCTGATATCAAAGCATATACCTACCTTTAACCAGAAACAAAATAAAGTGCTTCAACTCATCTTAGGTATGCATGGCTTGCAAGATCTCTTCAGTATCAAGTTGTTCAGTATCTTTCCTGCCCGCATTAATTGCATCACTGTTCCTAGTGTTTGGTCTCACTTTGCATCTATTAGTCATAACTGCCAGAGAATGAACCATGACTCCCCCACTCCTGTTGGCACCAGCTTTTATTCCAAGAGTGTGAGCCTTTTTTTCCAATACTGTATTATTAACTATTTGGTCCCCCTTTATAAGACTTCATAATGTGGTGGGCACTATTATCTTACCCAAGGATTTAGGGAGGAATGAAATCTCCTGTCTAAGTGTCTACAGTTTTGGAAAAGGTGTGAGGTTCCCAAATAAGACACAGTAAAAACATAACATTTCCTGAGCTCTCAAGGGCCAAAGAAGCAGAAATTGAAATGACAGAGGTGGATGGGTTCAATGTAGTAATTTCCAGTCTATAATTTCCATCTATTGAATTCTCAGTGTTATTGATTCATTGAAAAATCTGTTTATGGTTTTAGTAAAGGTTCTACTTAAAAGCATGACAGATTTAAATTTTAGAGCTGTTTATCTACCTAGTAGAAGTATCCTTTGGTGTGGTAACAATTGGTCTGGGCTCAGTGTAGGGGTTTGATAAGGACCAGGGACAAGGGCTTGAACTGGAATTCAGCTCCTGAGCCAGCTGAGGCCTCCAACATAGCTTCTTGCAGCTCTTTCACAAATCCTTTTGCAGCAATCTGATCCCAGGTTACACAGCTGCACTATACCAAAGCTGGCCTTGACCACAGGTGGTCAAACATCTCAGAGAGGGGAAAGGAATGAACGGGCTGTTGTTGGCACTCAGGGCCCTGAAAACAAGAGTGGGTGGGGAACAACTATCCAGTTTATTAGCAATAAACTCTTACCATGAGAGCTGAATGAATGAAATGTATGCTAACAGAAAAGAGGTGCCTAAGAAAGCACATCAGCCTCACAACTCATTTCTCAGTGTTATTCACTGTCAACATTGTTGCAGTCCACGAAAAAGAGAAACCCCCAGGTTTGCCTGCTGATACTTCGTCTGAGATAAAGACATCAAAAAGTTCCAACATACACAAAAGATAATTGTGGCACGGTCAGATCTCCTGTCACACTTTGTAACTAATATGGTTGAGCTCATCTATTTCCAGATCTAACTCTTCAATGTTCTTAACACCCATCTTTTGCTATTCTTTTAGTCTATGCTATAGGCTTCCTATTCAGAAGTTCTGCAATCACTGTATAGAAGTGTTCAAAAACATGCATGTCCTTAATCCCAAAACAAATGTCTCTGGAAACTTCTGAGGCAGCTGCTTATCTTTTCTCTTGTCCCGAGGACAGAATCTTCATGTGTGTTACTGTGCCTCATTCCTGAAAATCAGGTGCCAGTTAAAGCATCAACAACTTGCTAAAAGTAATAGATCCAGGCCCTGTATATTATAGTCATCCTTCACAATATGCCACAGAATTCCATGAAGATTAATCTCTCTTAAAGACGTAAAATACAGTGTTGATCCATGGATACTCTAATAGCTCCTGAGAATGCCTTTCATGTTCAGATCAAGTAACTAGTAAGATCTAGCCTTCACTTTTAGTCAATACTAGACCACATTTTGACATGTGACCTTACATTCCCTACATGAATTCCTGCAACAGGTCTGGGACTTTCCAAACTATCTTCCACAAACTGGATAGTTTGACAAGCCAAGGGTCTCTGGATCACATTAAGCCACTTGAAAACTCTACAAATGCTTTCAGGTTACCCTCAGGCTGATTTTATTGGGAGACAACTATTCCTTGTGAGTTTCAACATCATTGTACTTACCCTGTGAAGTAAGGTTTCCTTTTTGTTATGGTCTGCTGCTCAGAGCAACAGCTTTCAATCCTTTTCCTTAGTCCTGGAGCCTCTTGTTTTTAATGTTCCTCCTGTAGCAATTGTTCTCGCTGTGCCATAAGTTCTTGCAAGTGCTCACAGGTTCTCGAAGCTTCTACTAGGTCTGCTGCTGCCCCCTTTAACTGCACCTGTAGGTACATTTGCTGCACCTGTTGCTGGTGGTGTGCTTCTACCTCCTGGTTTTCTTACCAAGGAACTCTGAATCTGCATTTTCTACTGGCAACAGCCTTGCTGCAGACAGTCTCGCTCTCAGGAGGTCTGCCTTTGCCTACGGTCACCAGAGGATTGCTGGTATCAGTCCACCGAACAACTCTTGATCAGTGTTTCAACACAAAGCAAATGCAGCAAGGCTGCCCAGGGAACAACAACAACAGAACCCTTCTTCCCTGAGTAGACATCATTTTTTCATTTATTACAGAAGAATCAGGACACACACAATGGCAGCCCCACACTGTTAAAATCCACAAATACTTGAAAAATTGGTATGCAAGCTCTTCTACTCCTTCACTGAGGTAGGAACTGACAACCATGTGTGTATCATTTCATTAGGGAATACAAACAGTCAATTTGCTAGATTCAAAACAAAGACACATGAACTCTATTTGAGGGAACTAACAAAATTAGTTCTTGTGAGTCATCACTGTATTGCTGGTAAAGTGAAAGTATTCAGAACAGGAAGAATAGATTAATTAAACTTGAACCCTGCAAAGCTCACATGGCTGAGATAAAACCAGGAACCAGTATGCATATAATGGGTTTTATTTTATTTTATAGCCAGTATTGATAGGTGGTTTACAAGGCTACCAGAGCTGAAGAGAAAAGCATAGTCATCTACAAGATTATAGTGAAGGTCAGAGATCATAATTGTTATGGGTCTTCGATTTACAGTAGAGTTAGTTTTGCTTCCAATTAAGGTTTCTCAACAGGAACAGCTGAATTATTTTTAAGAGGGCTTTTCAAGATCTCCAGGGATGCCTGTAGGTCTGGAGCTATGACGTTTATTTCTGAAGCAAATATGATCATCATTATCATATAAGAAATACAGTTGGTTTTCAACAACTCAAAATAAATTATAGTGCATGTGATGGCATCCTAGATTACTATTAAGCAAATGGTTTTGTCTGGAAATGGGCTTGCGTTCGGGACTGTAAAGATCTGGGACAAGTGCTGTACAATTCAAATATTTGGTTGAGTAGGGTGAAAGCTGGATTTAACAAGCATGGGCTTTTGGTCTTTTTTGGTGCCCAGTGTAAGGCAGCAGCCACAGGCGCTAGGACTTCCACATAGGAAAAACTGTCCTTGCCTATGAGTTGCTCTTGCCAGTGAGGGACCTACCACCTCTGATCACCTCATGATGAAAACAGATCTCTGTCACCTGCCAAAAGCGATGGAGATCTATTGGATCTCCTTGGAAGATCCTTGGACCCCCTGGGAAAGACAGACACTAGAAGAGAGCAGAGACCAAGGAACCACTCGGTGCAAAGAACCAGGACTTGAAGAGGAAAGCCACAGACATTCCTGAGAAGTCCCTTTGAAGGAGGAAGAGAGAAGAGGAGGAGAATGACAGAAAATGAAATCAGAAAAAGAATCAAAATCATTACAGTCTTCAGCTAACAGACTCCAATAAACTGAAAGCACCAAAAGCTTCATCTGAAACCCAGAAAAAAGATCTGCTGCTCCTGCCACTGCCACATATGTCTGTTGCATAGTCTGCACCAAAGTCAGCCAAGATGGCCCAAAAAGAGACACGTAACTGAGACTGACAAGCTTTCTTCCCATGGATAACGCTGCCAGGAACAAGAGCAACCACAAGGATCCTTTGCTCACCATGCAGAGGAAAGTGAAAAGAAATCACACAGAACTGTCAAAGGGTGTCACAGGATCTGCAGGAGATACCACAAATCATTTCCCAGTGCTTTCTTTACCAAATGGCACCTTCAAGTCAAGGAGGCCTCTAATCAATTCTGAAAAACAGCATTCAAAGAAGTACTACTCAGAAAAGACCAAGAGGCTGAAAAGAGGGTTTTTTTGAAGCACAAAGCTGATGCAATCACCGACAAGGCTGGAAAGGCATTTCAGTACCAGGCAGAGGCTGCCCTTCTATTCATCAGATATGGGATTGCCTTGAAACTGGATGCACTTGAACCAAAATCAGTTTACAGCATATTCAACAACACCATGGTTCTCATCAAATTCATTATGACATTGAAACCATTTGCAGATTGTTCAGTATCTTCACATGGAAAAATCTTTGCCATGTTGGGAATGTGCTGCCAGTCCATTTTGCACATGGCCATGTTTTGTTGTATTATTCCAGGCTCCTGGATGACCACTTCAAGAGTAATTCCACAGTAAAACAAGCACCTTCTCCAGATGTTGCAAGAAGCACAGACTTGCTTTCTTCTCTTTATGCAATACCCTCTCCTCCCAGTTTGTGAGTTCTCAGCTGGGATCAAATGCCAGCAACAGCACTGGCAAAAATGGCATTGTCTACAACTGCTTCACTTCTGAATACATTTAAACTCTTACCATTTGGAGCATTTTGTGTCAGGATGTTTTGCAGATAACCACAGGTTAAGAAACACTTCCTACCATCTATTTTGAATCTAAGCCCCCCCCAAACCTTTCATTGGAAGGCACAAGCATTCCGTATTTATTACTCTACCAACAGCACTCGACTTAATATTGACTTGATTTTGAGCAACAGGATGACTTTTTAAAGAACAATCTATTTTAATTCAGAGAAAACATTCATAATAATAATACATTTAATCTCCTTTCTCTGTAAAATCTAGATTATTTTCCCCATATATTTTCCTGAACATCAGATGTATCTGTACTGAGTTTCATCTGCCATTGCAGTGACCATGCAGTCTTATATGGCTCTTTTCTACTTTTTTCATAGTCAGGTTTTCCTGAATAACTTAGTATCAGTAAACACTGTCACATTTCCCAAGGAATGTCTCATTTATGAATATGCTGGAAATTATCAGTCTTAGCAGATTCCTGAAGGGCTTTATCAGTAGTTTTACAGATTCAGCTGGGTTGAAAAAGACCTTGGAGATCATCAAGTCCAACCTATGACCTAACACCACCTTATCAGCTAAACCATGGCACTGAGTGCCACATCCAGTCTTTTTTTAAATACCTCCAGGGATGGTGACTTCACCACCTTCCTGGGAAGCCCATTCCAATGCCCAACAATTCTTTCTGTAAAGAATTTTTTTCTAATGTCTAGCCTAAACTTCCTCTGGTGCAGCTTAATACTGTCCTCTCATCCTGTCACTGGTTGTCTGGGAGAAGAGGCTGACCCTCACCTGGCTACAGCTTCCTTTCAGGCAGTTGTAGAGAGTGAAAAATTACTGCTTAATCCAGTTTCCATTTTCTGTTTTCCACACATCTACATGTGGAACAACTTTTGTTCTTATTCAGTGGATGCTTTATTTATGTAGGAGCCTTTTGAGATAGCTTGTTGACAGTATCAGTCAGTTTCCCTGATACGTGCTTATTTCTCAAACAAAAGCACAACAGGTATTATTGAATTGTAAGGTATGACTTTCTTCTGCAAATTTTGTGTTAATAATATTGCAACACAAAACTCACCTCAACTAAAACCACCTGGACTATAGGAAAGCTAACAACAATGGAAAAAAAATCCATCTGCAATCCAGCTAAGAGTGAGGAATTCTAATGCACTGAAAAAGAAATGAATCATAGCAATGAAACGGCCTTTTAACTAGACATGGATTGTTAAATTATTAATAGTGCAGAAAAGGAACATTTATTCAATTAATACTTTTGTTCTGTCTTTAAAAGAAAGCCAGATAAGATACATGGGTCGCGTAGGAATAAAGGAAAGATTCTTAATTCCCTAGCAACTGAGAAAGATATTAGACAACATCACAACAAAATAAGCATCTTACAGGTGCATAAGATGTTTCCAGTAACACGTAATTGTTTGCTGAGGAAATATCTGGCCTCCTAATTTGAATTTTATTTATTTATTACAGTGACAATAAAACTGTAGAAGATTGAAACCACTGATTATTTTTTTTTCACCATTCAGGATGAGGAAATGGAGCATTAATTGATTAGTCTGATTCCAGTCAGAAGTAAATTAATCAAAAAATTATTTCAAAATCAATAAATAAAGAATTAAAAGAATTCTATTTAATCTCAGTCAACAAATATTTTTAAAAAACCAAACAGTTTTTCAAACAAGATGGGGTGGATTTTTGTAGATAATATAGATAATTTAAAGAATATATATTTTAGATAATATTTTAGGTGGTATATTTTTTTTTACAAAAAGTCTGTTAACCAAACAGATAATGTATCATTAAGGAATTAAGTACATGCTATTAACATAATAACTCAATGCCATCCTGTAGCAAAACGATGAATGAATTTGCACTTCACTTTACTAACAAGAGATACACAACGGGAAATCCAGATACAGCAGTGGTGAGACTGTTACCGTCACACTATGACCTCTTGATGTTTCCTTTTACAAAATGTAGTAGAGGAAAACATGGAAGTCTCACAAAAGATGGAACATAAAAATAATTTCAGGGTTGTA
Organism: Oriolus oriolus; assembly: GCA_013400235.1. NCBI lineage: Eukaryota > Metazoa > Chordata > Aves > Passeriformes > Corvidae > Oriolus > Oriolus oriolus. The sequence goes on along the minus strand of VXBT01013464.1, from coordinate 43,178 downwards.
GAAAGTGTGAGAAGAAACTCACGTAGAAGAAATTCTTCTACTCACGTAGAAGAAATTCTACGTAAATTGGAACAAGAGTCAGGTGGTCTTGCCTTGAATAAAAATCTGTGAAAATAGGCAAACACGGTAACTTATCTCTGTAATCTTCCATGAACCCATGATTAATCCACTGATGTTTGAATAGTTAATTGGGCTGGCTTCATTTAGACCTTGTTCTGGAGTCATAAAGTATATGGATATTTCATCAACTGAGAGAATTAGGATCCAGGTTAATGTGGTTTTACTGAGTTAAATACCACCTGAGCTTGATTTTCTCTATGTATTCCTTTGGGTAATATAAGAAGGAATCATTCAAGTTCCCTCTCATGGCAACAAAAATGTACCTGTTTTCCTCATTATCTGGAGCAACTAATCAAAGCATCTATTTGTTCTGGACACATATATTATCAATATTGGAATAATGTTTCTTTTCCTAAGTATGCTATATAAAACTGCTTGCCATTCTTGTGGGATACACTGCTGACAGAGTCATCTCACCTTGAATATAGATTAAGATTAATAAAATGAAAATACTGATTTTTTTCATAAATATAAGAACCCAGAACTTTTTCTAATTTTTCTTCATGACTTTCTGTTCAATACACGTCTGCTTGTCTACACAAGGACTTGCTTGTTCAACACAGTGACTTTCACCTTGTCTGCAGAACAAAAAAACCTAAGCAAATAAACAGCAGCAATATTTAGTGTTCTGCTACTAAGAAATACCCTAAATGTATCATGCTCATTTAATTTCTGTTCCTTCACCCTGTTTCTCAGACTGAGAACTTCCTACTACAAGAAAAGAGCAAGTAAGATGTGTTCAAACATGGCAACATTTCATTCAAGGAACACTTCTTTGTTAAAGTGCTGCAGAAATATTTTGATTTCTATCAACCTCTGACGAATCACAAATGCTGCTTCCTAGTAGGTTGCACTACTCAGATCGCTTCAGAGTCCAGCAGCTGGGCACTTAACGGAACAGCCAATCTCAAGTTTCTTGGCACAGTCAGGAACTGCAGAACATCATGAAGCCAAGAATTCAGCAGCCTTGGGAAATCTATATTCAAGCTTTAGAGAACCTGGAAGCATCTTCAAGGCATCCTGTTCCACATGTTTGTTGTGCTAGTCCTAATTCTGGGGAATTCCCAAGAATGCTCCCACTTCTGAATGAGAGGTGCGCACTGTTAATTTTGGAAAAATATTAGGATATTCTGATTTCCTGAAATTATTTTAATATTTATTTTCTACTTTCAATATCTTTGAAGGTTTTTTATTTGTTTGTGAGATTGTCTCATATCAAATCTAAAATATTTTGAAATGTTGGACTTTTTCAGAGTATGGAAGTTCCAGATTTTATCTAGCTTCTAATCATTATTACTGTGGTCATGACCCTTTTCCTTTGAGTATTGTTCTCATGCTCCTCTAACATGTAAGGAATGGACAGAGAAAAGGTGATAAATAGCTCCATCTGAAACAAGGGGTTTTTTCTTTATTGTGAATCTCATGTTTTCATATAGAATAATTGCAGAGCTCACACCTGCATTGGGCAACAATGCCCAGGGAACATTTCATTCTATGACAGCTTCTAACAGAAACATCTGCCTGCAATTTGTGACTTAACTGACACTACCAAAGTGGTATTTCCACTAAACTAGCACTGGAGAATAAGGAAATGGGCATAAATATTGATATATATGTGCAGTACCTGACGGCTGTGACAGAAGTCTATCTGCATTCCTTTAATCACAGAGACAAATTCTTCGGTATATAAGAACACCGTTTTACACAATTTGCATATAAGAGAATGAATATGTTAACCAGAAATTAACATTTTAAGATAGAAATCCTTCTCTTGTGGTATTTGTCACTAAATCTTTAAAAAAAATGGATGAAGACTTCCCCAGATGAGTATGCCAAGTGGAAAAGGGGAAAACAATTGCGCTGCCTCTGTTATTCAGGCTGAACTCAATGTAAAATTTAAATCAATGGCAGAAAACAGTGAATCATCAATTCAGTTTTTATCGTTTATGTTAACCCTATAAGTACTAATTCAGCAACACAAGGTCTTCTCATACCTGTATCTGTTGTTGTTGTTCTTTGCCAAACAGAGTGGAAATTGTAGAAGAGACTTTTATAATGTGATTTTTTGAATATGACACTGTAACACCAACAATAACACATCCCATAAAAATTGAAGATTGGTCCCACGTTGGGATGAATGTCAAATCCACATCAATTTCCAGTTTCAGAACCATTTAGCATTAATGTTCTGAGACAAACTGGAACACACCTGACTTTTCAGCTTAGAATAAGACAAAACCAGAAGTGAATACTACTACTACTGCTACTACTACTAGTAGTGCTACTACTAAATGACCCCTCAAATGAATCAAATGTTTTGACTGGTCTCAAAATGGTATTATTCTTTCATGTATGAAAATTTCTCCA
>VXBT01013464.1:0-32949 GCA_013400235.1 Oriolus oriolus | reverse complement strand
GGACCCGCTCGATACGCAGCTGCTGCGGCTCTCCGGCAGAAACTTCGGGGAAAGTTGTCCACCCTCGCCCGTGGTCCTCCGCTCTGCTCCGTAGCGGGGCGGGGAGAGGTGGGACGGAACGCCCGTCCTGGCCGGGGATCTGCTCCGCCAGGGCACCCCCAGCCTGGCCCCGCTCCCGGGCTGCGCCCCCGCCCTCCCGCGGGGCCCGGCGCCGGCTGCGGGGAGGCCGTGCGGGCGCTGCCCGNGTCCCGCCAGCCCCTGGCAGCCCGGGGCGGTCTGTGCCCCCGCCTTGTGTAACCTGCGAAGCGGTCGCCGCTCTTTACTCCGCCAGTGTTTCCGATTTCACCCCCACGAGTCTCCCCACCTTCGACCCACCCCCAATTTTCTCTTCCAGTGAAACAGGAAGACCTCCCATAGCAGCAGATCCTTCCTCTTCATCCTCTCATGCACTCTTACGGTCGGACTGCAATGAGTGGACTGAGGTCTTCTGGGCTGCTGGGGCTGGTACTCTTAATGCTCTCAGCAGGATACTGCAAAGAGAAAACGGACTCCACAGATTTGAAGGACAAGCAAAGTCTCTTAAATCTCATTATGGAGATCATTCAGGAACTGAAAAGGTACCACCTGGAGAAGGACAGTGGGATGCAGTACTTCTCCAAGCATGACTATAACTTGGATCGAAGGGAAGTGGCTGACTATGGAGGATACCAGGATGAGCAGAGAGTTGGTAAGTCACAGTCCATTTTTTTTCCCTAGGGTGCCTTGGTGAATGAGCTAACAGGTTACTAATTTTGTATTAAGAACTCACCACTCAAAATACCTGCAGATTCCCTTTGGTATCAGAAGCAGACACAGATGGCAAACTTGGGATAGAGAATCTCCATTCACCTCTCAGAGTCTTTTACTCTGTGGATAATGTACTCAAAGTCAGCTTCCTGTGGCTTTGAACAAAACCTGTTAATAAGGGAAAAGACTGAAATGGGCTGAGATCAAAGAAACAAAGAATGAAAACACTTTTTCCTGGAAGGTTACTACTTAATATCATGTGCTTGGTTTAAGTGTTTCTTGGAAATGACCCTAGCGAGATTCTCCTGCAGGACTGTAGTATGTCCTAAAGACCTTACATATAGAAGTTTTCCCTGCAGCTCAGCTTCACTGAGCTGTTCACCCTGCTTGTTAGTTCCTTTTGTACTCCAGAGGTAGCACCTTTGAAATACTAGGGAACTGAGACAGTACTCGTATGTCACTGTGACCAGTTTGGAACACCCCTGCAGTCATCCTTCTGCTCGTTTGAGTGGCTCTTCTCTAACCTCCAGTGGAAAGCACAGGTTTGTTCATGAGATGTTCAAGATTGCATAGAGCAGTCCAGAAGTACACACGGTGATGGATAGTTACCGCTTAGTTTGGTGATGTACTGCTGTGCATCCAGTTGAAACTTGATTTAGTTTCTCCTGCTGCCATGTCTAATTTAGTGTTCCCAAGCCCCTACAGCATTACAGCTGCTCATCTGACCCCTCCAACTGAAAGTGACTTTCTGTATATATTCCAGCAAATGTCTGCTCACCTTTTCCCAAACTGGCTTGCATTTTGATAGTATGCTACTTATTTTGTCTTTATTGATCTCACAAAGCTTCATTGTACGTGTTCGTCATTCTCATTCATACTCAAGTATCTTCACAATTTGCATTTATTGGTGGTTGTCATGAAGATGTTGCTCCTCCGTCTGGTTGATTAAGGAATGTATAGAAGAAGACAATTTTGTTCTACTTAAGGTCAACATAGGAGAGAACATTTTGTTTTACAAATGTCGAGAAGTCAAAGAGGCCAGACTAAGCAGGGAACAGTGATCTCCACAACTCTAAATCTCATCTTGGAACATGGGTGTAGTTTTTGGTCACCCTGTTGGTGCAAAACATCTGGCTTGTGTGGAACAGTTATCTGTGAAATTAATAATCCTGCTTCAGAGCAGATTAGTTGGTAGTGTTGTTATTGATTCTGAAGCAGGATTTTTCGTTCTGGTACTATAATGGAGTTTTTCCCAGCAACTCTGAAAAGGCACTACTAGTTAGAGTCTTTCATTTTGGTTTTGGCATCACTTTCCTAGAGAGCCTGTCCCATGGGAAATTTATGAGTGAAGCATGTGTGTTTTTAATGCTCTTCATGACATAATTAGGTCAAATAGGCCAAGGTCAATTTTACTTACACTGACTAAAGTTAGAAGTAAATGAAGAATGACTTTCGAGAAGTGTCTAAATTCACAAGTGGATCGGATCTGGATGGAAATGCTCTTTGCTTTATATCTGATAAGAGGTGCCAGGGGAACGAAAAAGGCTGCTCACGCATTTATGGTCAAGTAAATAAAGCAGCACATAGTGTATCATACACAATCAGCACTAAGCTATCAGCATAGAGTTTGTAACGGAAAGCAATCAAAGATAGCTGTAAATCAGGAAGTCACAAGCAAGCGTTAGGGCTAAAATGTATTTCAGTAAACCAGTTTCATTTTGCCATCTGCTGAACACAAAACACAAGGCGGTAAACCACAAACATGGGGAGCCAGAAGAGAGCAATTTGCTTGGAATCATTTCCTGTGAATTTTATTTACTGCTAAAGGAGGGAGGGGGGGGAGGGGGAAGATTCCTGTAAGTAGATCAATCCAGTTTCATGTAACAGCAGAACAGTGCTTCTGCAAACATACCTGGCACAGAATAGTGGATACATTTGCATAAGAGAATTAGAAGACACAACCCCAAACTTGAATATGTCTTTGGGTCTTTACCACTTGTGTAATATGAAAGAATTTAAATCTAGGTAAACTTGATAATGTAGTTCATAGGGAGCTAAAATCTGACCCTTAGTTAATAACCATCATCATAAATGATCTCTCACCTAACAGACATTGTTTCATCAGCACTGTGTTTCACACAGTGTGAAACTGTGTGTTTCACAGCAGGTCATAGGGTCTCTCTATGTAAAGCAAATTCTTGCAATTTGGCCTACTGTATGCGAAGGGCTTTTGACCTCTGTGCACCTGTCAAGACACAGTGGTGATGTTTGCTGGACAGAGAATTCCCTGTCCTCATACTATGCTTGGCAAGCATAGTTCCAGTGCAGCAGAGTAACTATTCTTTTTTCTGTCCAACAGAAATAGTTCCCAGAGATCTGAGAATGAAAGACAAGTTCTTGAAGCATTTAACAGGTATGTTTTAATTTGCATTGGTATCCATATTTCACATACCGTAAGCTGCACTACTCTCTACCTGTGAGCTGTGCTGATTCATAACTTTTCCTTTATATTTCAGGTCCACTCTACTTTAGCCCAAAATGTAGCAAACACTTTCATCGGCTTTATCACAATACAAGGGACTGCACCATCCCAGCATGTAAGTAACAAAAGCAGAGACTTCCCTAAATCAAGAGGAAACTCTAAAATTTACTAGCTCTATCAAGTATCAGTAGTGATGCAATCTCAGAACTCATTCCCTTCAAAGAAAAATTTGGAGTGCTCTGAAATGTACTAAGTATCCTGTACAGCATTGCTAGAACAGTATCAGCAATACAGAGAGGAAGATGGAAATAAAACTTTCTCATTGCAAATGCACTGTGTAGAATGGCTGTAAACACTGCATCCTTAGGTACTAATGTATTTTGCCATGGGTTCCAAACCAAGTGTTTGCTTCTCACAAGAACATAACTCCCCTCACAAATATCTCATATTTAATTTCTAGTGGTGTAAATTCAAGATAGGATCACAAATCCAGGTGGGGTTATTTAGTTTTCATTGATTATTTATGCAGGACACATTTTACAGACATTTTCTATTTTGACTACCAATCTACCAGTGATGTTGACAATGAATCTTTGCAACACTTGTCTTCAGTGAATTACAAAAGTAGAACTTCATAAGGCTTAGGAAAAAAAGTGCTGAGGGACACAACTAAGCAAATGCAGCTTATGATACCTCATCACTGTTGGCAGCACAGAGAAGTAAATAAAAATCAAACACTGACATTTATTAGTCAGTAGATGTGATTCCAGATTCATACTGAGGTGGACCTGTTGAGCAAGCAGATGCTATTTTAGTACAGCCTTTTCAGAATGGAAGCAGACTTTATTTTACTTGTCTGAGGTCAACCAGTTGGGTCAGTAGCAGAGCTGGGAATAGAAACAAGAGTTAGAGATTCCAAGTTTCAAGTAGTAATAAATATTTCAGCCCAGTGCATTTTAAAGGCATATTTGGTAAGAATTGTGGACATTTTCTCCATTTGTAAGGCTTCAGATTAGCAATTCCCTGGAAAGACAAGGATTTCTAGATGAGAGGTAGCCAGATTACGTTCTGTTTACACGGGTGGAGATGTAAGTTGTTCATAATTTGTCTGTTCTGAACAAGCAATAGTCATATTACCTTTCTCATAAGGATCATAACACAAACATTGTTTGGCTCCGCACTAATGAGCACTCCAAGCTGTGAAGCTAAAGACTAGTTGGCCTTCAAGGCTCTAAATTAGCCTTTTCCTCCTGCCAGGTGACATATCCACCAACATAATGTCTGGATAATGGAGGATTATTTATATGAGTGGCAATTATAGCATAATCCTGTGAGTTGGAGATCGTTAACCTTTCGTCTCTAGAAAACATTAGATGTAGTTGCTCATTAATGAAATAATGCCTAACAAAATTCAAAATCAGTTACTGGACTGGATTGACTAGCATCTCTTTAAAGTGACTTTCTTCTAGGAAAATGAGATGAACAGCTTGCTTTAATTCTTCATGCACAGAACAATGTTACTTTTTGATAATATCCTGACTTCAAATTATACTGTTCCTTTTGTAGAAATCTGGAGGCCAAACCGCAAAGAAACTAAAAGTGTCTGTGATGCTGCAGCATGGTGGTAGCCAGTACAAAAGCACTGTGTTGGCATACTTTCTGGTGCCTTGTACAGTGTAGCAGCATTGGCACCTGAAAAATAGTTTACTTTTCCATCTGTCCATAACCAACTTTCACAGTATTTGCTTTCAGTTTTTCATGTAAATGAAAAAAGAGCCCTTTTGATTAATATCTTTAGTTTTGCATTGGTTCTGTCTCCTACTATGAATGCATCAAGAAGTTGAAGGTACCTAAAATACGAGCAACTAACAATAGGACTACAGTGGAAAAACCAATTTTACTAGTTTTAAGATAAAACTTCATACTCTCATGAATGTTTATGATGTGGTCATCTACTTGGGCTGGACTTAACATTTGTATGACTAGAAGATGATATTTGTCTAATTTAACAGCTTTCCCAGGAAAATAATCTATTGGAGAGTGGCATTACTTAATATCAAGTTGACAGACTTGCTCATTGAGGGCTGGATTTCAAAAGTGGATGAGCACCATTTATTCTTTCTCTAATACGGAAATACTATAGTCACATGTTTAGATCCCGCGCAGAAGCAGAGGCACAGATGTATAAATTTTTATATACACATACATACACTTGGAGAGCCTCCAAGCACATTCATGCTGTTTGTTTACAGATAGAACACGTGCAGAAGTCAGTTGCATAGTTAAACGTGCCATTAGACATGGCTTTCAGTTATTACACAATTTTTACATGCTCCTTTTTTAAGTCAAAGGAGTTGATTTTTATTCTCTTGCAAACGAAAGTATAGCAATTGAACATTGCTATGACACTAATGTGCACACTGATACCAATTTTGATTTTTAAAGGCAAAGTTGATTACTTTGGTAATCTGGTCATGCTCTTTTTTTTCATACAGACTATAAAAGATGTGCCAGGCTTCTTACTCGATTGGCAGTAAGCCCTATGTGCATGGAAGGATAAAGGTAAGCTTTTTCTTAGTAGAAATGACATTCCACTGCATAACAGAGCAGTGGATGTTTTCATACATGAAAATTCATGGGAGTATAATAACAACTGTCCTTTAGATAAGGTATTCCCCTCCCAGAGGACTTGAAGTAATTGGCTTAATCTGGCAAATTTTGGCATTAAGGAAAGGGTACCCCCTACTGGAAGTCATTACATAAACGTCCATGTGCATCATCTGTGAATTATTTATAGCAGCATACAGTTAGAAGATAGTGAATTTGTTGCTACAGAACAAAACACAACAGCTGTGGCTTATTTTTCAAGAGTTTACTCAGTACACAACTGCCTGTATCGGCAGCAGCAGCCGCCCTTTTATGTGTGCAGCTGTAGATCGGTGCTGTACTCAGTAGTACGAGTTAATACATGCACAGCTATACACATGAAAGCTTTACAAGTGCAGATAGGTCACAGGTGCTTTTATAGTAATTCAATTAAAATGTATTGATAGTAGCATTGATAAACTAACTTCAAGATATTTGGATTTTTTTGGGATTTCCTTGTGTACACCACTCATGTCTATCAGTTCATTCCCTCCTTTTTTGCCTAGATGTGCCTCTATTTCCCACAAATACTTTGGAAATTTCATCAAGCACCAAAATAAAAACAAAAGCCAATCAACCAAACCAAGAAGTACTCCCAAACAATGTATTTTTAGAGAACTGTAACATAAGAATACAGAAGAACTAATTTAAATTCTGTCCTCGGCCTTTACCTGAGACAAAATGTGACCTTGGACAAAGGGAGAACTAATAACCATGTAGATTTGTCAGTAACAAATGCTGTCAAACCAGGATGCTTTAACTCTGTGACAAAATATACATCTTGTGGAAGGAATCAGTGACAAAAAGTAATAAATATTAAGCATTTTATTTTATTTTAAGCATTGACACTGTTTTGCAGTTTTTCACTCTCACAAGCAAGCTGGGGAAATAGGATCAAGATAAATGTAAAAATGACTGGAAAAAGATATATAACTAAGTCATTAGTGCTTCTTTGTCAGAACTGGAAAAATGTATTGAGTAGATTCACAGAGCTTCTGGGCTTGATATTGTTCAATATTGTCATTAATAACGTGGGTGATAGAATACTGTATTTATGTATTTCAGTGTTATAGGAGAAGCAACTATGATACAGTACAACCTTAAAATTAAAAATAATCTTGGAAAATAGGCCAAATAGTCTAAAACCAGGATAACAAATAAAGAGCAGAATTATGAAGTCATGTAGGATTATTCAGCTCAAGAAATACACAAGGAATTTGGTGAATAGTTAGTGCTGTCGAAAACAGCGGTTGTCATGGACCGCAAACTAAGCAAGTCAGCAGTGTTACACTTGAAGAAAGTCAAACAATACTGGAATTTTTAAATAGAATCATTGTTTATGAAACTCCTGACATAATTACTGTTACTGGAATACTGGAATAATGTATGCCTTTAATTAAAGGCATGACACTTGAAGACATTTGGGTTCTTCTTGTAAGAGTCCAGAGAAGAGCAACGTGAACGACCAAAGGCCTAGAAAACTCATACTAACAACAGTTAGAGGAATTAGGATTATTGAATCTAAAGAAAACACAACTGCAGGAAAACATGATGGAGCTGTTCAGTTCCATGAAAGGTTGCTACAAGTCATTCTCTCTATCCAGTCTGGATAAATGAGACACAATTGGTTTAACTTTGCAAATAGGTGAATAATGTTATTACCAATACTAACAAGCAGATACATCAGAGTATGAAATTCTTTTCTCCCTTTCTTTAGAAAATTTTATCTGTATCTTAACAACCTGTCATGTAAACATGAATTTGTAATATGAAGGAATAGCAACTAAAGTAGTTCCCATCTCAAGCTGGGAGTCTATTTAAAAATGTCCATCTCTCAAATGACACCTTTGCTCAGCTAGCAGGCATGTTTCAATGCCAGCAGCAACTCTCCTCTTAACTCACACAGACACAAATCCGTAGTGGTAGACTCCTTAAGCAGCCCCTCGATTAGCAGAAAGGAAGACTATCCTCTACCACATGCATCTGTGTGGGAGGTGCACGGATGTTTCCGTAAGATTAAGCCTCTTTTCTCCTCAGAGCTTTTCCACTGCATCAGTTCAATTTCTGTGAAACAAATTAGGTTTCCTGTTTTGTTCAGTATCTGATTCTCATTTCATTTGAGGTTTGTAAGTGGGCTGGGCTATAGATGGACTGTTACTTCAGCAAACTGGTAGTTTTGGTGGATTTTTCAGATCTGTGGACATCTATCCATTTTTAGAGATCAGTTTGGAGGGAAGAAAAAAAGATAAATTTATTTTTATTTGTATTTAAAATGCATTTTGGACTAGCACAGCTTTAAAGCACACAAGACATTGAAACTGAGAGCTAAGATCAAACAAGAAAATAATATGTGAAACAGGAATTAGACATCTGTTATTGTCACAACACATACCTAAGTGGGCACATGTGCGTTTATGGTACGACGTGTCTTATGGAGCCTTCACTTTTTCTCATTTATGCTATACATGTGTAACTGAGTTCCATCTTCTCTTTTTTTTGGAATGTATATTCCCTTTGTGCCTCTCCTACAGACATGAGCAATGCAGGGACCCAGTAACAGCCCTTCAACTTGTTGAGATTGCATGAGTGAAGCCAGAGCAGCAGATTTGTATTATCACATCTCTCAGTAGACCTTTTTTTTTCCAGTCAGCCACCCAGGCTGTATTCCCTGGCTGCCACCAGCACCATCTCTGATTAATTCTATTCTGTAACCCCTTCTCATGGTCAACACAGCTATGCTAGAGTCCTGTCCTTGATGCTTCTTTTTTTTGTTCTGTTCTTCAGCCTCATTCTTCTGCCAGCTTCCTAATAGTTCCCATATTCCATGCTTGCTTTGCTCCACTCCATGCAGATACATCCCACAACTGTTACGTTGTCCACATCTGCAGTAGGTAAGAGATGCCAGGAACACAATTCCCTAAGTCTTCACCTAAATAAAATTCACAGTTCAGATCACGAGCATTTCTTGTGACAGACAGTGATGAATCGGAAAATCTCTTTGACAGCATTTGTCACACCCACTTTGGCTACAGTCAGACAGATTTTATTGCTTTTGTTTGAAAAGCGCAGGTGCTGCTGTTGGTGGCCTCCCTTTTCCATTACCTGTTCTTTATATGTTTGGTAGAGGCCAACACTGATCTCATAACTTATTTTGAAAACTCCCTGTACTCTTGAGGAGTAGTTCAGGGACTAAGGATTGCATTATCACATATTATTACATATTGCTGTTTTGAAGATTTCTCCAAATTTCTGTACTGACAACTATTAATGGGATTTTTTAAACTTTCTTAAAGCATCTACAGTTATTTCAAATAAACAAAGTAAAACTAATTACACACTTTTACACTAATAAATACAAGACTGGTGCAAGTAGTTGGAGTCTCAGGCTAAGCAGAGAAAATGAGGTTTATATACTATAAAAAGTGTATTAAAGAAACCTACCAGTTGCTTGTTTCCTTAAGGTGCAGATACACATACAGGTCAAATATTCTTTGCAGAATTCCTAATAAGCTTAAAACTGAAATTTCCTTTGGAACTCAGAAAAACCTGTGTAAACTCCTCAAGATGTATTGACCACACTAGTAATGTATGTGACAAATGCTGAAAATATAAGATAAAATTGGAAACTTAAAATACATGAAGAAAAAACTGGAATACCCCACTAAATATGCCATTCCTTTACACCATATTATATATCCATTTTTTCAAATTATTCTTAAACCAAGATATTTGGGCACTTCAATTTTGCTTCAAGTGTTTTGTAACAATGGAAACAACAGCCCTTAATTGCATTCTCCCTTAGACTGCTGCTTACTCAGAGTAACACTGAGTGCATTCAAGAAATGTCAGACACTTGAATTCCATAAAAGTGAAGGTGAAATAAAGATGAGGGGGTTGTGTATTATTCAGTGAAGGCCTTTTTTTTCTAGAAAGTATAGCTTGATCTGTCTTATACAGCTGCTCAGGGCATGTTCAATCACCTCTTCTTGGTGCCAGGAAGTGGTTCCCAAGTTAACTAATTCAAGACACTTACCAGAACTACTTCTTTGAGTTAAAAAGGCAGCCAGTGTACATGGTTACTAGTGTGGCATTGTCCAGGTTTATTAAAAGGCAGCTTGTAGTTCTCCTTGCTGTGGGATGTCTGTGGCTAGTAGAAGATGGAACATTAAGAGCTTCATCATCTTCAATGCATGGATCTCTGTGACCACATTACAGCAGAATTCCACCTGGGTGTGCACACTTGGGAAAAGAAATTTTTTTAATGTAAGCATGGGGAGGATCTGCTAAAATCCTACTGGCACAATATTTTAAGTTTATATTGATATTTAAACCACTAAATTCTTCTCATATAGATAAGCTTTTTCCTAGAATCAAATTTGGAAAGCTGTAACATGCTTTACAATAGCTTTCATTTGTGCTTTTAAAAATTAGCACAATTGGTTGGGGAGTTGTAGAATTACCTATGTTGTCTACAGAGGCTAGTCAATTTGCATTAAGGATCTCCACTAAGACTATGTGTCATACTTCAGCTAAGTTCCAGCGTAATTTTCTTAGACTGATGCATATAAGAGGCTACATGAAATAAAAACTTTTTTAAAAAAGTACAACAGATTTATCGATGCTGAAAATCTGGGGTCTATTCAAGGGTTTCTGAAAATGTTGGGTTTAGAACACGGTAAGTTAGCGGATACAAAACTCTAAGTTACCCATAGAAAAGCAGGTGTAGATGAGATGACAAATGAGCATCCTATCCACTTTTTTTCACCCTCAGTGAGCTGCATATTCCCATTAGTAATGAAAAAAGTTTTTACTACGTTTTCAGTGTTTAACTTGTAAATTGTACCACACAGTGATCAAACCAAAGCATGCTAATTTCTTCTAAACATCATTTTTTAACATCATAGCTTAAACAGGGCACAGCAGGAGCATACATACAGAAAATAAGCCAGAAGAAAATGCAAGACAAGGAAAATTTACATCAGTTTCCCCTCTAAGGAAGGATATTACAAAAAAAATAAAAGTAATTGTCCTATCTGCAAAGCCAGAAAAAACCCCTAGATTACATTAAGCTTTCCTGTAACATTATTACATTTCCTAATAGCTTTCAAAAATTGCAAAACTAAATGTTTAAATACTACTAACAAGTATTTCTGTATGCACCAATAGCTTAATTTTCAATGGATTATGTCAAGTCCAACTGACTTCGCATACAAATGATTCTATTACAAATTATACTTAAGCAGTAGAAAATGTAGAGAAACTCAGAGTATTAGAGAACCCAAACTGATCATGGAAAATACAGTTACCTATGTTCAGACAGAAAATATGAAAGTTTAACTGTGAAAAATATCATCAGCAGAATTCTAGTATCAGAGTACCACTGGTTTTTATCTCCCCCATGAATTTTTGATGGCTGTAAGACACCAAAGCTTCAGCTGAATCTGTTTGCATGTGAGAGTCTAAGCTGTGTAATTCCTGCTGACTAAAAAGACATTGTACAGTTTTTACTTCTAAAAAAGAACAATAACAGGCATAGAAACACATGAAACTGGGTGGACAGACTTGCAGCATTCAGTGCTTGCTTGTGTAGAAAATATCTAGAAGAGGTCACCTGTCTAGAAATGGATAGACTTCTAGATATGTGTATATGCAGTTACACTGCATTTTCTTGTAAGCTTTAAAGGTGTGGGGGAGTAGAGTTTTGAAAACCTTCACTGCTCAACCTTTGAATCAACATTTCTAGAATAGAGACAAAATACATACATAAGCAGTGTGGAAACCTGTAATTTTGTATCAGTGACTTTGATATCAGTGTCATATGCATGGTTGTGATTTCATTCCAAGAAACTATTCTGGGAAGACTTAATAGAACAGGCAGTGAATTGAACCACTGCAGCTCCTGCTTAGTTTGTGGTGGCTCAGTGTTGGCATGTTCCAAGGGCTATATTTATACGACCAAACCTAAAAAAGTTACTTCTGTTTGTTTCTTGTTTATATGAATCCAAGTTTCTTCACAAATGGGCCCAATGAAACATCAAATCCTTCCTAGATTCTTCAAACTGGACACCCCATCAACAGCTTCTGACACCAAGGCATTTAGACAGCATTTTGCAATTTGTTAATGCTATTCCTGAGGTTTATTCACTTCTTGACTTCACAGATGCAGTCATTGGAACAGGCCAGAATTAACTACGAGCACATTTTGAATAGGTAGAACTGGATTTTCCTAGTCTGTCTACCAAAAATGAACCGTCAAAAAAAGTGATGCTTTCCAGAATTTCAGCCTTGATTAACAGGCTGATATGAACTGAGCTAAATCTGAAATTCACTACTGATCTTTCCAAAGTTATTACTGATTTCTCCAGTTTTATTTACTATTTTCACAATGATAAACACATTCTCAAACACATATATGTGAGTATAAAAATGATGAAAGGCAATTTTTTTCTTTCTTTTAATCCACCAGATGTTATTACCGTGACAAGAAACACCAAGAACCAAGAGAAGTGCCTTGGAAACCAACAGGGAAATAGAACTTACTACCTTTTAGCAAACTCCATGGTGAACAAGAGATTTATTTTTGCAGATTGACAGACTACTTCCCATAATTCTTTTAACATGCATTTTGTATGTCATCAACAGTTTGCAGATTGACATTCTTTACAGTAGCATAACTGCCAGTAGTACTTAATGCTCCATACTTAAAAACACACAACAATTGATGTGTAATGCTGCCAAAAATTATGTAAACACAAATATTTCACCAAGAAAATTCATGTTCTATTGCTTAATTCTACAGTTTTAAGGAATGTTTGTTTGTATATCTAGAACTACTAAAGATCTGCTCCACAGTAGTTGTGGTCACTTGATATCCTTCATGCTTATGCAATTTTTTAAAAGTTTGGTTAAAACAGACTTGCATTAGGGTCACATTGTACCCTGGAGTACAAATTGCATGACAAACAGGAACGTAATTCCAAGTAGACATACTTTTCGGGACAGTGGAGCATGGATTTTGTACACAAACACAAGCTGCCATTAATTTACTTTATATAATAAATGTACAAAACATTCCAGCAAACGTGCAATATGTAAATACTGTAAATAACAAGCATAAGTAATAAAGTGTTTGGTATTATGTTGTTCTCAATTTGCTTTCTGTTCACTGAATCCAGGTAAACAAACTACCTTCTAGTAGCTACCATCATTTATCCACACTTACATATCTTTCCACTAAGAGTTCACAAGTGTAAGAAGGAAAGGTGTACTCACCTCAGAGTTCAGTACTCTGGACACCCTGGATTTGTAGGATGGACAGATCTGTGTGTTTCAAACCAACAAAATGCCCAGACTAAAAGGCTCCTCCAGTTCTCTACAGCATTATAAAATGGAATATTTTTTAAGACTAACAGTTCTTCCGGGGTTTTTGTTTTTGGGGGGGGGCTTTTTGTTTGTTTTTAAATAATCTGCAGTCTAATCATGATATTGCAAGTCAGAAATATAGTCAGAAAATGTCCAGTAAATAATTTTAGTATTGTAGAATTTTTAAGGAGTTAGTGAACACTTACTCCAGAAGCTTTGACACACGTTTCCCTTTCTTCCTTAAATCTGATATTAAATCCAGTTGTCACAGTAAAATGACTCAAACAGGAAGAAAATTTTTATGTGCAATCTATAAATGCATGTATTGGGTTTGCATGGCCTGGTTTTGGTGGCGGGATTTTAGCTACAGGGGTGGCTTCTATGAGCAGCTACCAGAAGCCTCTTCCATGTCCAGCGGAACCAGTGCCAGACAGCTCCAGGATGGACGTGCTGGGCCACTCAGAAATGGTGGTAACACCTATGGATAACACAAGGGAAAAGTTATTGCACAGTTGTAATTGCAGCCAGAGAAGAGCGGGCTGAGAACATGTGAGAGGAACAACTGCAGACACCAGAGTCAGTGCAGGAGGACTGCAGGAATGCAGAGATCCTCCTGCAGCTCATGGAGGAGACCCAGCCAGGGCAGGTGGATGCCTGAGAGGAGGCTGTGACCCCGTGGGAGGCCCGTGCTGGAGCAGGCTCCTGGCAGGGACCTGCAGACCTGTGGAGAGAGGAGCCCACGCTGGACCAGGTTTGCTGGTGGGACTTGTGGCCCTGTGGGGGAGCCACACTGGAGCAGCCTGTTCCTGAGGGTCTGCACCCAACAGAACAGTGACCTATGCTGCAGCAGTGTGGGGAGGACTGTTGCCTGCAGGATGGACTAGAAAACTCTCCTGTGAGAGGGACCTCAGGCTGGAGCAGGGGAAGGACTCCTCTCCCTGAGCAGCAACAGAAACAACCTGTGATGAACTGACCATAACCCCCATTCCCATCTCCCTGTGCTGGTAGGGGAGAAGGTAGAGCTGGGAAGGAGGGAGAGGTGGGGGGAAGATGTTTTTAAGGTCTTACTTTACTTTTTATCGTCATGCTCTGAATGTGTTAGCAATAAATTCGTTTAATATCCCCAAGTTTAGTCTGTTTTGGCCATGATGGCATTTGATGAATGATCTCTCCCAGTTCTTATCTCTACTCATGAACCCTTCATTTTATTTTCTCTCCCCTGTCCAGTTGCAGAGGGGAGCAAGAGAGAGGCTTTGGGGGGTGCCTGGCATTCAGCCAGGGTCAACCCACTACAATGAAACCAAAACCAAACACAACCCTCCCTACCCTGAGAACTACAGGACTGACACTTCAGAGCCTTCAGCATTCTAACTGTTTAGAAGAAAAGAGAAAATGGCAGAAGTACAAAATCCCGTCCTGGAACATGGCTGTATTTAGCAGGGGAGAAGTACACATTTTTATCTGTACAGTGATGACTAAATGCTCAAGTTCCATGTCTCAATGGATGTAATACATGCCTGCAGAAAACTTGGTTGTTAAAGGAATCAACTTCTAAGGGATTCACTAAAGCTGCTCATCTACATGAGGGTAACCATGTGGGTGGAACTCTGCTTCACTGTAGTTCCACCAACCAGATCACAGCCCAATATTTAACATGGGAGTTTAAAATATTGTAAAGCTTTCTTTTTCTAGTAGGACACCCGAAATCTGGCTAAACAAAATCCTTCTAGAAAATTTCCTTGTAAAAGGGAAATAGCAATTTATTGAATGATTTAAACAATTAATATAAATAAATTAATCCCATAGAAGTTTTCTCTAGATTTAGGAGAAGTCAGTATGCTCTGACAGAAAATTCACATACACTATAGCAGACTTTCTTTTTAGTCTTTACTACCTAAAATATAACAAGCTGTGGGGGTGGGGAGGGAGATAGGAGTCAGTTCTGTATTTTTCATTCAAAATTACATTTTTCATGAGTGGTATTTTAGATGTGTGAGCGCTTAGTCATCTGTATGATACATAATTTGTGTCTTAATCCTGTGTTCACTGTTTCTCTTTGAACCCAAACAATGGTTCTGTGCAACTGTCCTTCCTGAAGGCAATCCCTGTTCTGTATTCTGGGCTTCTACAAATTTGTGTAAAATACCATAGTGCTCCTTCCCCTCTTCCATAAAAAACTACTAATTATAAAAATAAATCAACCAGCTTATTCCTCCTTATAGAGGTGGTGAATTATTTAGTCAAAAGATTACTTTCTGAAAATCTGTCTCAAGGCTGAAACTTTTAAAATCTGAACTGAATTTAACACAAAGAGCTTTGACCAAGTATCACTTTACAGGAAGATTCTTAAGCCTAGTGAAGGTAAACAACCGGATCCTCTTATTTCCTTTGTTACCCCAGCAGCTCAAAGATAAAGATTTAAGACCTTTCAATCTTAGCTTTAATATGCAGGAAACCATAGGCCAAATTCCTACACAGCCAGGAATGGGAAAGCACAAACCATCATGTTCTCTATCTTTTGAGTTATTTTACTTTCACTGGAATATTTGAAATGGTCATTCTGGCAGGGAGTAACATTAGATACTTCCACCTTTGAGGTTAGTGCATCAAACCACATTTAGGATGTTTTGTCCTTAACTGCCTGTCATTATCCCCCGTTTACTTTGTCAAAACATTCATAAAAGAAATCAAAAATAATTTTTCCAGAGTCAGTACTTAATTGGATCTGAAATAGTGTATTGCTCTTTGTTCCTGAAAAGTGAAACAGCTATTAGCTTGCAATTCCTAGCTTGTTTTTCAGAAGTCAAAACTGATGGTAATGCAATAATGCACAAAGATTCTGACTTCTGTATTTAAGTATTCCCTCCACCATCTGCCTTTTCTAAGCAGGTTCTGAAGTTTTATCTGAGTGAAATTTTAGCACAAAACAGAAACCTCACTAACACAAACACATCTATTCTACAGCAAAAGTCCCAAGAAACTTAATCCTCACTGTGAAGTCTGCAACACACACAGAGTGACACCAGGATTCCAACCTCCCCAAGAATAACACGATCTTCTATTGAAATCCATCTCTCTCCCAGAAGGTTGAGCAGGTAACAAGTAGAGAGACTACAAGTTTGGAAGGCAGCAAGAGACAAAAACAAGGCTAAATAAGTAAGAAAACAAATTTTATAGATCCGGTTTTACAGACAATGTGGTAATGCTAGTTCATACCAATGCTGAGAATATTCAAAACAGGAAAATCATCTTGGTATCACTTACATTACTGATCTCAGTACATTTACATGTCTAAGGCAGACAGGAAAGGTGATGTTCAGACAAGCAGGCATAGACTTTTACAAAGCATTCAAATTTCATCCAAGAGCAGAACTCTCTGCTTACTGGCCTTCTGCTAACTTAGTATTGTACTACAGATGGACTGTCTTTCCATTGGACTGTACTCTCAAAGAATGCTTTTGACAGGCTGTACAATCTCCTGAGTAAATCTGGGAATACTGTCTGACCCTCATGTACAAACTGGGATTACAGCAAATTTCTCTTCCATTATATTGCATGGACTTGACTATTTTACTACTGTGAGATACAGAATGTGATTTCACATTTCAGCTTTTTAGCTGGTATGTTTTGTCTTCAAAGTAAATGCTGTGTTACATGTGCTTGTGTCAGTGTGCTAGAAGCTGACCAGAAGACCAAAGGAAGACTTAGCTGGTTCTATTAGGCAGCAGATCTTTTAATCTAGCAGGTTCCATATGCAACACCTTCCATCCAAAGGCTGCCTAATGATACTGGGATGACACACCTAAGTTACACATCAATTATTATCTCACAGACTACCGCTGAATTGTACTCACTGAGGACACAATGACAAGACCTCAGTTCAGTTGGCATAGCATATAAACAAGCAAGGTGTTACTTTTGCAGTGCTTGTGAGAAAGCACTGGAAGAGTTTACAGTCAAGTTTATCCTGAATTATATACTTTATTATGACATGGATGTGTGACAAAATGGTTGATCATGTAATCCAATTAAAACCTTTCTATATTTTTCAAACAGATGACAGAACAGCTAAAATACAAAATTAAACTGAGTAAGCGTTGAATGTAGAGGCATAATTTTACAATTTAAATACATCAATCAAGTAAACTTTACATATTTCAGGAGAAGCTAATTCTTTTCTTTTAGAAATTATATGATGAAGCATTAATGATACTTCTCCAAAAATGCTTTACAGCTTCTAAGACACTGCTCGTAAACAGTTTCAAAGTCCTTTTCGTTCCCCTAGAAAAGAAGAGAGGAAAAAGACTGTAAGAATAACTATACTGGCTAAAGAGCAAATACAAATTGCAGACTTGTTTCTCTGCTGTCAGTAATGGCAAACAACAGACATTAGGAAAAAATAAAAACAGTGCAAATACTTGGTGACAGCTTTTGCGTAGATCTCTCTAATCTGAACTCAGGAATTTCCACAGACAAACTCTGTGACTTTGTATTCAACAGTCCTGCATGACCTTCCTTCACGTATTTCTTCCACTCACTTTTGAGCCTTTTAAGTATTTTCCTTTTTTATGTTCACACTGGCCTGTCATGTTGAGTTTCACAGTTTAATGAAGCAGTGTGTGGAAAAAAAAGCCAAAACAAACCTCTTTCTGTTTTGAACCTGCTTCACACTAATGCCATTTGATATTCTCTAATTCCTGGGTAATGAATAGCAATTTCTTATTCAGCTTTTCCCATGATACCAAGATTTTATAGAACCCTACTGAATCTTCATCCACTTCTGTCTCCTAAACGGAGGAATATTAGTCTAATTGTTTGCTCTTGGCTGGTACTATCCAGCTTTTTTGATCACCTGTGTCCATGTCTTTGTCTCAATCTTTCCTGATCACATCCTCTTTGCAAGGAGGCTGATCAAACAGGGTTTCACCCAATACTGAAAATAGAGGTGCAGTGCACTATTTAAATTTAGGTAACTGTTATAAGCGTAATAATATTTTCCTTTCCTATCCCAGTAATATATAGTTTTCTTAAGTCATTAAAAAAAATATTAACATTTCACTTTGTATAACATCAGATTATGTATCACATGCCAAATGTGGGATCTGGGAAGATTATATACTACACACACACACAATTTTTTAATCAAGCCACCCAAAGGATTTCTTACACATACATAGTATGGATCTTCAATGATAAGCTGGTTCTGTGGATCGTAAGTTCCAAGTAGCTCAATTTTGGCCTTGCAGTCTTTAACTTGGTTGCTTTTCCTGTTCAAATCTCTGTAAAAGAGAAAATAAATTTTTCCCCTGAATTTTCCTTCAGAATTTTGGCATCAGCACGAGATATTCATGACTGTTTCTAGACAACACAGGAAAATAACATGTCTGGACTCTGTCAATGTTGTGGACTCTATGCTGCTGCTTGTTTTTGTTTTTCATGTGTGGAGTCTTTTTAAATTGAGTATGGAGGACATAAACTGAATTCAGAGCATAAACAAGCAGTCAGACACTTGACCCACAGCTTAAAAAAACTTTGTAACAGTAAGTTCATCAGGTTCTTCCTCAAATCAATCATTATTACTTTCAACATCCACCCTCAGCTTGAACAAAAAACAATGGAAATTATCCAGGTATTTTCCCAGAAGTACAAGTAAGATTCTCCTATCTGCTCAAAGCCAATGTTTTAGACTATTATGCTACAACTTCTCTCAATACCATCTCTAGCTCTTGTGTTCAGTTAACAGAAAATGGTAAATCAGTGAGCTACGCCTGTTTTCCTTTTGTATACTGTAACATTTCATCAGCTGTCACATCCTCTTCCTTCTACATTGCCCCTCATTGATAAAACATTCTGGTTTTGAGATGGCATTTTCCCTCCTTGCTTAAAAATGGTCATCTGTTATCCCAAAGGCACTTAAAATGCACCTCTCATCATCTTCAGATTAAAGGCAGCTCAGTACTGTCATTTTCACAATGAACTCCCAGAACACACTAAATTATTTTAATATTACACATCTCCATACCAAATCATTTTACTTACTCACCATTAAAAAAGGCAAAGAAACCCCTTGTGAATACTTAGTCATAACCACATCAGTTTTAAGAGATTAAATTCTAATTTTTAATTCTGATTAAGAAATTAATTTCAGATAGTTTAGAAATAGCAGTAAGACCACAGTACTGGTTTTGCTTGTAAAAAAATCAGAGCTCCTCTATCAAGTTATTGCTTGCATTTACAGATTTTTCAATAAATTCTCTAGCCTTGTATTATTAAAAAAATGTTAGACCATCTTCTTAAGTGGCATACCACTTAATGAACAGGAGAGGGTCAGATGGCTCTGGTACTAAAGAAAAGACAAGTCTCAATCTTCCTTTTCTGATATGACAGGCATTCCATCAACACCTGGAATCAGCCTGCCCTCCTAGAGCTACAAATAGGCATTCCTAGGCAAAGTGGTTGAACTCAGTGCAAGTTAAAGGCAAAACTTTAGCGCAGCAGTAGCAATATCCCTGCTATAGTTCTGACATTTCTTCTGCCCTAGAACTCATATCACACAAATTGTTAATTCAAATTTCTGTTTAAGAATTCAAGTGAAAATAGAAGGAAGCCTTGTCATGTCATTGCCTGAGACACTGCAGTCAAGCCAAGTGTTACATACCCTTCCTTCATGAAGTCGGTGGAAGAGAGCTTATTCAAGACATTTTAGAAAATTCAACAAAATCATGCTTATTTCAGTTAAGTGGTGCTGCTTCCAGAAGACTTGATGTGCTACTAATAGGGTCTTTATTTAGGTTTTGTTGTTGGTTGTGGTGGTTTGGGCCTTTTTAAACTAACTTTACAACAGCCCTTACAAGCACTTTGACACTTGTAATTTATTAAAATTCAGCTCCTTAATCCTCAATATGTATGTAGTTGAGTAGAAATTTTGCTAGTGATACCCAAATTTTTACACTAGGCAGCTACTTAACCTGATCTTTCTAAAGTATGCTTAACTAGAGCACAGCTAACAATAAAACAATGTCTTCCCAAGCTAACAACTTTGCTTATTTCAGAGTTCCCTCTATTCCTATAAAAAAGTAAAAAAATCTGCACCGTATTTAATCCCTTCCAAGTTCCCAGTTTGTCTTTTAACTGCCATGCAATTAGAAAAACAGATCACTTCAATCAAGACAGTAAGTACATCCTCATTCTTAATTATACAGGCATCAGCTGTATATAGCACAAAGTAACTAAATTTCCATGTCCTTAATCCTTGAGTGGCATGTATCACACAAATAAACTATTGAGTTCTGGCTCATTAAACTTATTAGAAGTGAAGAATCCTTCCATTAGCACATCATTCACATACATGTAAAAAAAAAAAAACCCAAACAAAGAAACCCCAGCACAAGCTAAGCAGTAAAATGTGACATCTGTCTTCAAAGTGACTTACGAGACATCACTACAAGTAATCCAGATGAATTTGTTCCATTTCTTCATACATTACCTTAGATTGCTCTCATCCATACAAAGTATATGATCAAAGGTCTGGAAATCCTCTTTAGTAATCTAGAAGTAAAAATAGGTGCTTTAGCCTACAAACTGCATTTGATTAATAAAAAGGGGAAAAAAGTGTTTTCAAATTCTGTAGCTCTGCTTTATTAAAAGAGACACAGGTGGAAAGAATAGAACTGCACCATCATCAAATTTTACAATAACTTACAACACTTTAAATATACTCTACCATGATTATTTATCCATTTCTGCAACTATTACACAAAAAAAGTCAGCTATTTAACCAACTTTTTCTATTTTTTTTTTTTCACATTTCATGAATCGACTTAGATCATTAAAAGCAACATTTCTAGTACTTTTCAACTACTAAAACTAAAGCAATTTCCAATCATGGGAACCATGCAATAAATATGGTTAAAAATAAAACAGAAAAATTACTTTCTTGACAGGACAACAAAAATGTAGGTAACCTGGAATCAGTTGCAATACTTCCACTCTAGAAATTTGCCACAGCACAAGAAAAGATACCAAGTGAAACTTAAAGCTGAGGCATGATGAGTTACAATTTCTTAAAAACAAATGCATCCACAGCACTTCAGATCATGTAAATTCACAAAATTTGTAGTATGATGTGAAAAAATCTGGGACCTCTTGTACATCTTCCTACCATCATATCATCTGTTCTTTTTCTTTCTCATAATTTATTGACTCCTGAACATGAATATCGATTAAATTCAGAGATCTCAGTTCAGTCATGTAGGCAAACATAGCAGATAAACCACAGACTTAAATACTAATGTCATCTTACTGTTATAAGGACAGCTGCAGATATTTGCCAGTTGTCATTTTATTTCAGTTTACATTTAAGCCTAGCTTAGGGTAAAATCTTACCAGACCATGCCCACAATGCTAGTATAAGATACCTGAACCAGGTGTGTCCACAATGAGGATGGAGAAATGGAATAAAATCTCTAATATTAGAGTTCACTTTAAGACTGCCTTTCATGCACAGTCCTGTGTGAAGCATCATAACCAAGAAACTTGGGAAGGCTGTTCAGAACAGGGTTTTCTGGCAGGCATCTCTACAAAGGATGGCCTAGAAAAGTGAGTAAGCAAGTAAACAGCCAAAAGGCAAAACACATTATCCTGTAAGTCAGAGTTTTAACTTGTAAAAATTATTTATGTATTAAAAAAAATGTTTAGATGACAAAACAGCCACTATTTTTTTGTGCAAACAGCAAATAGATACTGATTAAGCTCCCATAACAGGGAGTAAGAAAAGACAGACAGAAATTATCATCGGAATAAAACCATAAATGAAACATTACACACAAAGAGAATTGAAGGGGTGAGGTGTGTCAGGAGTGAACATGAAAAGAAAGGGTTAATGATGAAAACTAATACAGACTTGTTTATTTTCACTGTAAAAATATTTGCTGTATTCATGCAGTGCCTCTGACCTATGAAAATATTTTTGCAGTGGAAATAGCTCTGTTTTCCTGGCAAATCCAATCAGGACTTCTACAAGCTGCTTCTGATTGCTCTACACAGCTGAACACTTGCCCCTGTGAAAACATGAGGGCACAGATTTCTTTGTTGTACAGACAAATGTAAGAATAAACTAGGAACACTTGACAATGTGACAGTTATTACTCTATGACCACCACTAATACAGTTGCAAATGCAGCCCTAAAACCAAGGTTGCCATTTGGCTTGTGCTTTTAAGGTCTAACACAGATAAAAAAAAGCTTTAATTGAGCAAACTCCAGTGAACTGAAGGTACACCTCAAAAAGATGAAAACTAGTACTTTGGGGGATGAAATTGAGAAAGTAAAAATTTATGAACATTTTGAGAAGTGTAGTGGAGAGTTCAAATAGTTAACTTTGGATGAAACTACACAGGTAACTAACTTTATATTAAAAAATGCATATAACAATTATTAATTTATTAGTGAAACATTTCCCTTTATTTACAGAAGGGAAATCTCATTTTCTCTGTCTAAAACCCACAGAGAGGCAGTAATCCTCAAATTTATCCAGTTGTGAAACAGTGTTTAATACAACCTTCTTCTAATCTCAATTTCATATTTAAGGCAAATGCATCGTATGAGTCATAACAAAATCAATTTTGGCCTCAGCATGAATAAAAGTGAAGCTGATTAAAACCTCTCTGGTTTGTGCATGAAGAATAAGAGCTTAGAGAATTTCATACAGCAACCCACCAGTAACTAAAACATTAACAACTTTATTTTATATATAAATACATACATTTATTTTTATACTTCACTTTTAACTTAGAAGATCACTGTATATGATGGTAGGACACAACCAATTTAATATTCTCTTTTACATAAACCATTCTTGTAGTATTAAATAAAAAAGAAATGCTAAAATCCATTATTATCATAATTATGCAAAAAACTACATGAGAGAGGGTGCCTTTCACTGGGTGGGTAACAAGTCTTCCACAGGACTGAAGAGGATAATTGTACAAGGTACTTATCTTATGACAGTACTTCGAAGGCAACAAAAGATAAATCCCTACTCTCTATTTCTGCAGCTTCTGTATAAAATCTTCCTTAATCTGTTCTGAAACAAGTGTCACACAAAATTCTATCCTTAAGTTTGTCTCTAATAGTGAAACAAATACACGTCCACTTGTACTAACCTCACCACTCTGAAAAGTCCTATTCTACACTGTCAAGTACCTCTTTTTTCAGAAGTACTACAAGACCATATCAGGTCTGCAGTTCAGAGAATCAGCAGAGACCATATGACAGAAGTCTGGGAAAAAAAAAAAATTTGGAGTTACATAGTTAACATCAGTGCAAAATGAACAGTTGACTGTAGTTCAGGGGTTTGAAGATTTTCTTTACAAAAGAAGCTATGTGTACTGGGATGATTTAGACAAATTTTCATCCTATTAAGTCTTTCATTTCACTGCCTCATTTAAATTTTCTCTCCCTGTCTGTGTAACATTTTAGAGTCTTCTGATTGAAAAATCTCTTTGTTTGCCAGAATGTATGTCTTCATTAAAGTGTGTTCATTTCTTCTCTGCCAAAGAAGGATAAAAAGATTTGCTTCAAAACATAGGATCCACTTGTTTTGGGTCTATTGCTTTAATTTAACTGCTCATAAACTACTCTAGGAATACCCAAGAGTAGTTCTCAAGTTTCCAAGGCTTATCTTCTTAGAAGACAAACATGTCACACTACTGTGATGACTGAAACACTGAATAGTTTCAGTACCATTTAGCTTGTATTTTGACAAATAATGATGTTTGTAAGCACTGATAAACAGTAAATCCAGACCTTGTAACAGGAAAAGATCACAACAGACTTTTCTAGTCATTATTCTAATAGTAAATTACTGAAAAATGTGAAATTGTGCTGGGCTTAATTCTGTTTATCATATAAACAGAGATTAACATCAGGAGAGGTCAGCAGAGGGCAACTGACTAATTGAGAGAATTTATTTTTGAAAGTCAAAAAACTAAACATGTAGTCTTTGAAAAGTGAAGAAAGTAAATTTGACCTCAGTGAGGTCTAGAAAAATTCTGAAGGGAACAGAAATGTAAGATAATAACAAGACTACTTGATCTTTTTGTCAATACAAAAACTAGTGGCATAAACTCAAACTAAGTAAAGGTCAAGCCTTGAAGGACTATCTTGTATCCAGAGAATAGTTAACTGAAGTAAATTATGTGCATTTATATGAGTGTCTGAATGATTTAAATAGATGCAGACACATTTACTTCCAATCTCTCTGGAATGCAGTATGGAAATACACGTTCTTTTGTTAATGAAAACAGATACGAGTTTAGGTAAAACTTAGAGGATTTCACTAAGTGGCAAACCTGCCTTTGACTTAAGAATGCTTCAAGGATATGTTTTCCTCTGAAGTTACCACCAACTGTGCTACTTATCTTGGGTTTGAGTGCTTTCATTCTAATTTAGCACTCCAGATATTTTTAAAAGATCTGCATGCAAGCACAGAAGCTTTCTGTGATGGATGAACAGGTATTCTACTTCTTTGTATATAAATACACAATTCCTTGCTGAAGGATGCATCACAGATTACTAGAGTAAGTCTATTTTTAAAACGTATTTTAAAAATGCTCAAAATACTAAACATTTGGAGGCAGGACTTTTCTACAATGCAGAAGCTGGTTCAATGCTTTCCCATTATGCTTCCAATGAACTTTAATAACAAAAAACTCCTTAAGCTCAACTAGAAGAGTTAGGCCACTCTGGAGTCCTTTAAAAAACTGCACAGAGTATTTATTACTTGATGCTTAACCATGCATTGGTCAAATGACTTCTGTGGTTGCAATGGTTAGGGCATGGGTATGAATAAGAAAGAAAATATGCTGTCTTCTACCTGTCGTGCTTTATGTGCTGTCTCAATGCCATGATTTCTTAGACAGCTTAATGCCCTTGAATCTGGGGAGCGCCCCACGTTCCAGTCTGAAACAGCAGCACTGTCTGTCCTCCACTGTAACAACAAAACAAATATACACACAGATTTAAAGAAAATTAAGGTACAGTACCTGCCTGGCAATATGATTCATGGTAATGCCATGCTTCTTCATGCAATTCTGTCCTCGATAGTCAGGAGGGCTTCCTATTTCATAGGCAGATGTCGCTGCACTGTCTATCCTCCACTACAGAAAAACAAATTTATAGTTTTATGCTTCTTTCCTCACTGCTTGTATTTCTAACTGGCTATAAAACAGTTATTTCTTGGGACAGAAATAAATAGCTTACCTTATGTTCAAGCTTTTCATCAGTTACAAGTTTTCTGAAAACTGCTTCAGCTATTGGAGAGCGACAGATGTTTCCTACGGAAACAAGAAATTCAAGTGAATTTTCAGACTATTGAAAATAAAAAGTCAGTAATTATGTGGATTTTTCAGCCCAGATTAGATTAAAGATTTTTATTTACTTAGATAGAATGTGACTGTGTATGTGAAAACCCAGCATCGTGTGCCTGGGTTGGGGCAATCTCCAGTAGCAGTACAGACTGTGGCATGAGGGGACTGAGAGGAGCCCCGTGGAGCACTTGGGAATGCTGGTGGGTAAGAAGCTGGATATGAGCCAGCAGTGTGCACCTGCAGCCCAGAAAGCCAATCATATCCTTGGCTGTATCACAAGCAGCATGGTCAGCAGGTCTAGGGAGGGGATTCTGCCCCTCTACTCAGCACTCATGAGACCCCACCTGGACTAGTGCAGCCAGTTCTGGGGCACCCAGCACAAGAAAAACATGGAGCTGTTGGGGTGGGTGCAAAGGAGGGCCATGAAGATGATCAGACAGCTGAGCACCTCTGAGTGAGAACTGAGGCTGTGCAGTCTGAAGAATGACCAGGGAGATCAGATCTTACTGCAACCTTTCTGTATATAAAGGGGACTGTAGTGATAGGACAAGGGACAACAGTTTTAGACAAAAATGGAGAAAACTTGTATTGGACATAAACAAGGTTTTTTTTTTTTTACAGTGAGGGCGGTGGGACATTAGAACAGGTTTCGCAGAGAAGCCGTGGTACTTCATCCCTGGAAATGTACAAGGCCAGGCTTGAATGGGGCTTCAAGCAACCTGGTGTAGTGGAAGGCATCCCTGCTTATGGCAGGGGGTTGGAACTAGATGAGGTGATCTAGCTAATGGTCCCCTCCCACCCATCTCATTCTAGGATTCTATACTATCCACTGGTCTCTTGATATGCATGTTATTATAAGAAAAGATATAAATTATTAAAATAAATAGGACAAATGCTGTGTAAGCGCATCGCTCTCTTCTTCTTCATAAAGAATATGTGATCACAGAAGACAAAACCACAGAATTTAAATGGCATCATATAACTTTTATCTTTGAATCTTCCTACACACTGCCAAATTTCAACTAATATCACTTTCAAGTAATGCATGGAGAATCATTAATATTTGCCTGAAGTATTTACATTACTACCTCCCTGGGAGCAAAACCTTTTGGACAACTCCAAAACACAGCCACCACCATTGTGAAAACATAGTAGAATGGCTGAACAACCTGTAGTAAAAATGCTCTCGGTCACTGAAGTCAAGTCACTACAGGTCAAACTGAGCCCTCATCAAGACCAGCATCCAGAAACCAATTCTAACCCCCAAAAACTGAATTCAATTACACAAGCTCTAAAAATATCACAGGAAAAAAATACCCAACTTTTTTTTGTCCAAAATACAGAGGATTAGGAACAAAACCTAACACATGGCAAAGCTGAAGTGCTGCCAACCAGTCAACAAACAGTTAAGGTATTTATACTAATACATAATCAGTCTTCCATTCCAGTGGCCTCCAATTGCACCAGTCACTTGATCTGACCTTATTTCAAAAAGAACCTACTTCAACAATGCATTACAGCCCCATTAAAAACTAAAAATAATGGATCTACAGCATATTTGTTCTGAAACTGTAACTAATTTAACAATCTATGGTAGACCTCTTAAAAATGCATGCAGAAATTCATAATCTTTGAAAAAGAATGAAGTGTCTCAACAAAAAGCCTATTCAACTATTACTTTAACTCTTTCTACCTTTTTATCCTTCAGAAATTTTAAGTAACTAGATGGATATTCATAATATTTAATATATCACCCAGATGGCAGTAACTCATACATACAAATCTTCACTTCCCATCAAACTAAATGTGTAACTTTGCTCATGTGACTTTCGAGCAGTAAGTATAAAATACCAGAAATAGCAAAACTCATCTCTGTACCGTTAAATAAGTCACTCTCCTACTACTGATTAAATTTTTTTCAAATCTCAAACTGTAAAAAGAGAGAAATGCCCATGAACAAAGCTAAATTTCCATCAGCGAAAAGAAATTTTCACATGAGGCGCTTAATCTCATTTTCAAACAAGCCACCAAGGTGAATACTTCATTGCTAAAGAGAGAAGCTGCTATGACCTGGGCATTTAATAACTTGCTGTCACACTCATGTCAATTATTAAAATCACAGAGGGAAGTGAAGATCTGAAGCAACACAAATTCACTGTCAAAGATTTAGAGAACATCAAATCACTAAATAGCAAAAGGAACAGGCTAACCACTGAAAAACTCATCTTGCTGAAACACTGAGTTCTGATGTTAGTAGATCTTCTTCCAGGAGAAAACATAATAATTCCATTGTTTGAATTAGTTTATTTCATGCACAGAAAGTAAATCAGTCTTGGAAGAAAAATAAATCAGGAAAATTTGGGGGTTCCTAATGTGGTTAAGTGAGAAAACAGGTTAGTACTACTAATTATGAAAATGTTTTAAGTATGGTAATAAAGGAAAAGAATAATCTCACTTCTTGAGTGAGTTAAGCATTAAACAATACAATTTCAAAACATGGTAACATACAGCACAAGACAGAAAACAACCTTCATATCAGTGAACCCAGTCCTTTGGTACTGCAAGCATATACAGCATCGCTCCTCTTACAAATACATCAAGCTCCATTTTAAAATGCACCATCTATCCTAACAGGCCATTTCAGATACTAATTTCCTGTGGTAGCATACGACCTTGCAGTTTCAACTTAGAATTTATTCCTGGAAGGCTCTGCTCATTTGATCTTGGTTAACATCAGTCTCTGTCTTTCCTTCAGCAGATAAAGAACCCTTGCCAAGCACAGCTGTGCTAAACTTAACTAACCAAGCTCTCAATCTCCTCATGAAATTAACTGACCTTATCTAATCACTCCAGTTAAGTCAGATCTGTACTGCTTCTAATTTGAATTTACTTTTCCTGAATACTGACAAGCACAATGACAGACTACACTACAGGAAAAGTTTGTTCCAATTTGTTTTTAAAATAAAAAAATAAGTCTGTAATAGGTACTTAGTTCTCTTGAAAATAATCTGAGAACTTCTACAATCAATTTGACTCATTCATGAGTACCAAATTTATAACTCCCTACTTCTTATTTCTCCCTTCCTTCTCTTTCTTTGTTGCTTCAAAGAGGTGATCTTTAAGTCTCTTTTCTAACCTATTACATTCTGTTTCCATTACACCAGTTGTTGAGGCCATCCATTTCTTCCTGTACAAATTTTTTTCTCTGTATGCATGATCCCACACAACTGTGCCTGAACAGTAACTTTCATTACTACACTCAACACTTCAGTAAAAACTAATGATTAATACTCTTGTTCCTAGTAATTCATTAACTAGCTCCCAGAATTTCAAAATGGTGTTTTTGAAATAAATCCCTCATGGCTTTTTCCATTTGTTTAACCTTCTGCTTTATATGGATTGAACTTGTTCCAAATTTTCACTCTCCTATAGCTTGCTCACTTCTTAAAATAAATGCCATAAATATAATCTTTAATTATATCACATAAAATACCATAATGATTTTATCCATCAGCATCATGATCTCCCTTGATTAAGCATATTAACTACCATTCTAGCAGTAACTAGAAACTACAGTTGTGTAATTTTTGAAACAAACACTTAACCCAGTTTGTGACTTGAAAATTAATGTTGTCCCTGATAACACATTCCAGATATTAACAGAGTTATTAATACTGTTAGGGAACTGCAATCAGCATTCAAATCTGTTCTTGGGAACTATGGACAGAATCACAGAATTGACTTAACAGAAGCTCTTTTTCCCACATACTGTGCTATATTATTTTCATCCTAACCAACTTTTACCCATTTTACTCCTTGCAACTGGTATCTTTCATCTCAAGACAGATGTAAAGCCCTATCTTATCCCACTGACATATGCAAACTTAATCCTTGTTTTCCTTAATCCTTGCAAACTTTTCTCACTAACTTCTATCCATTTCAGATCCAGTTTTACATCTCGCATTGGTCTTTCGAGGCTTTGCTACGGTTCCTCATAGATGTACAGTGTTTCCTAAGTTATGGACTTACAGACATATTTGGAGAGTGAAAGGGGAAATGTCACAAGAAGAGTCATAGGGCAATTACCTTCCTCCTTGGACTTGAACCATTATTTTCCTTAAATGTCATCTACACCTTATGTTCACTACCTAACCTCCTCTGGTGTTCCTTTCTTTGTTGTATTTCCAACTGATCTGATCATGCTGGCTTTATGCAGAAGCTAGCAGTATTCAAGTTCTCAAAATCTCCATCTTCTCCCTTAATTTTTTTCAGTCATAGAAAACTAGTGCCCAAGGTACCTAGAGTCAACTCACTGAAATTAATCCTACAAAGATCCCTGAATACAGTGATTCAAGGACAAGACATTTCAATCACAGAATCAGTACTGGAACAATTGTCAATCACTTTTAGGAAGTCATGTTTTCTCATTCATTTTTTAAGCACAAGGCCTCCAGTGACAGTGATCTAAGCCAGCACCTAATTTTTAGAGTTCTTACTCCAGTCTCTGCACTAGTCTTTGACCCATTCCCAGACAGAAATGGAAGTTCTGCTTCTACTGGCAGGAAAGACAACTTGAATCCATTTCATGCTCAGGTCCATCGCCCATCTCTGGGCATGCTGATCCAATCATCTATTCTCAACTGTTTTTGTATCTTAGTTGTTCCTTACCCAGCTCTCTACTTCTTTTAGACCTTCCCCAAATGCAAACAAATGCTTTTCTCTTGTTCCTTTCTTTTTCTGTCTGCTGTTAGTAACTAAAGCTTTACTAGTTTTCATCCCCTCACATGCAAAAACCTGATTTTTATTCTACTTATCTTTCCATGAGCGGTCACTTATCCGAGTGACTGGAATAACGCTTCCCATCATCAGCTGCAGCATTCATCAGGTCCCCTTCACAACTGTTTAAAACTGACCAATCACTTTATTCCATTCTGTACTCAAATTTCTGTCAGAACTCTATCACAAGTCCTAGTTCTTTCCATCTTGTCACACTTAGCATTCAATTACTTTTGTGAGAAACCACTCAAGGCACTGATTTTAGTTCAGATTCCGTGGTCTTTGCATTCGTGTGTTTATGTGCGTATGCGTGTGCGTCTCAAAAAACCTCCCTTGCAGCAAGAATAATTATCCTGAATTATTCAATTGCTGGTACATTATGCTTTTCTAATCAACCTTAAGGGTTCATCAGGAAAACACATGTTTTCAACACATAAGCACCTAGTCGCAACAATCAGACTCTTAACATGTTTTAAGCATATATCTCATTTTTCAATTCCAAGATTACTTTTACAACTGTGCTTTCAACTCTCTAGTGCTTCTGCATCATTCCTAAACACAGGTTAAACAAGACACTGTATTCTTACAGCTATATTACCAATACTGTGTAGAAGAAAGGTAATTTTCTTTACATTTATCTAACATTCTCTTCTTTGTAAAAAAGACTTTATTTCTTTTTGTCAGTTTGCCAAGAATCCTCATTACAGCAACTGTTTTTCATGACTTCTTCAATGTCTTACCCAACCTATTGCCTTCCCATTCTGCACCTATAAATAGCATTTTGTCCCACAACACCTACTATTTGGCTGTATCCAAATGCATATAATGAATTGCGACAACTGAACTGGGAAACTCAAATCTCTCTGTAACTGTCATCTAATGTCCTCATACCCAATAAGTTAGTTGCCATTTCAGAAATGATTCTATGCAGTCTAGGTCCCCAGGGACAAAACTCATACTTAGTGATTCACAACAAGCATTAACCTGCTGAAGACCCAGCGAAACCCACTTTGCTCAACAGTACACCCATCCTACAACTGTTCCTCTATCTATGGAGGAGATCAGCAAGCCTGTGCCTGGTCTAAGATGCCCATTCAACTTGTTGCGTTATAGTGGAGAAGTCATCAGAGAGAAAGAGGCTGATTTATATAACGCAGCATCATATTAAGCCCATTTCCGGAGCTCAACTATTAATTACATGAGCTACCTAAGTGTAAAATGAGCAAACTGCATTTTGATTCACCTCCACTTTTAATTATTTCTTTGCTTAAATGAAAAAAAATTCTTTTCTGGTGCCTTTTCATATGCTGTAATTACATATGTTGCTGGGTATTTCAATTATTTCTCAGTGATGAGGAACCCTTATCATTAATGTATTTATGCACATCAACTAGATTGTATTTTGTTGTGTAATGAGTATATGCTTATTTCATCACAAACAAAGAACACAGTCAATAGATATTTCAGTAATAGGTTTCTTTCAAAACAATGTAGAAAGCAAATGTAATTTTTCATGAAGGATTGTCCTTTCTGGGATCCTCACTAGATGTGGCAGATTTTAGAATTAATGTACTGCATTAACCAGCAAAGAACACTACAGTTAAATGCAGTTCTAGAAATCTGTTTAGTAGGCTTTTCAGCAATAATCTCAGCTATTATTCCTAATAAAATTTAGGAGGAAAAAAGTATCACTCTTGAAGAATAATCAAAAAAAATTAAGCAAACTTAAAGCAGGAAGAAGAAACAAAATGCCTTCAAAATTTAACTGAAAAGAGTGTATATTTCATTGGAAAAAAAAGAAGTGCTTATCATGCCAATTAGCTTTTCACACCACATATCACGAAGGTTTCCTTTTCATAACCCAGTAACACAGAAGAGGAAATTTAAAAGCTATTTACAACATTTGATTAAGAAAATCCTTCCTATTAACACTGGTACTGACTTGTCCACCCTTTCCTCAGGCTTAATAATTAATATAAACTATTACCTTATGTTACACTAAAAAGAGCTCCTGCATTTAGAACCTTGTTATAGTGCAAATCACCATTTTGGGCTCACAAACCCACACGTATGAATTGTTTCACAAAATCATTGTATAGTTTAGGTTGGAAAAGACCCTGAAGATCAAGTCCAACTGTTAACCCAGCACTGCCAAATCCACCACTAACCCATGTTGTTAAGCACCATGTCTGCATGTCTGTTAAATACCTATAGAGCCTCAACCATTTCCCTGGGCAGCCCCTTCCAATGCCTGACAACCCTCTTGGGATGAAATTTTTCCTAATACCCAATTTAAACCTTCCCTGGTGCAACCTGGGGCTGTTTCCTCTCGTCTCTTTTAACTTATTTCAGGTATTGTAGAGAGTGATAAGATCTCTCCTGAACCTCCTTTTCTCCAGGCTAAACAATCCCAGCTCCCATAGCCACCCCTCATCAGACTTGTGCTCTAGACCCTTCACCAGCTTTGCTGCCCTTCTCTGGACAACACTCCAGCATCAATGTCCTTGATTGAGGGGCTCAGAACTGGACA
>VXBT01013463.1:2823-23183 GCA_013400235.1 Oriolus oriolus | reverse complement strand
GGGCAAAGCAGCACTGCCGCACTCTGTCAGGTTGGTATTCCAGTGTGCTGGAAAACTCAGTCTCATTCAAGCCATTTTTCATACCAGAGATGGTGCTGGAAAACTATGTCTCTTCATCGTTTTTTTTTCTTTTTAATTAAAAGCTAGTATCAGCATTCTGCATGTGTTTTCCCTACTGCACATTGTAAGCACAAGTTATCACAGAAAAACATATATTTAGAGAGGAGAGGCCATAATTTGGCAACAAAAAGCCGGCAAAGGCCGGCTGTGTTTTCGGTGAGGAGTTCCATGTGAAAGTGCATGTCACAGTCAGATCTTCCATACCCGGCTGCAGGAACAACGGAAGAAAAAGGCTGCCACTAACTGGGTGCCAGGCTGGCAAAGTAAATCAAATCTATCTGAACCCTTAGCGACAGAAGATCTGTTAAACATACCCCAAGAGGCATGACTCTGAACACCTTCACAGCAGACAGAACCGGTTGTTCTTGAAATAACCATAAGCAACAGTCAACTAAAATCAGGTCTGTAGCATCTGTTAGGCAACTTTCCTGCAGCCAGTACTATGCACAGGGTAATCTGTACTGAAATTACACTGGGAAATAAAGGAGGAGGAGGACAATGAAAACATATTCATCTGTTTTGCTTTTAAATCAGAAGCAAAGAATTATTTTTCTGCTTAAAAACGTAAGCTCAAATTATTGTACAAAAGAATTTTACTGTTCTGAGAATCATTAAAATAGTTCTGTAGTCCAATGTTGACCTAATAAGGACAAGGGTAATTGGCCTGGTTTACATGAATAATCCTATTGATTTCAGTAGAGCTAGTTGCATGAGGAGGCCAATTACAATTTTGTTCTTACTGAGTATTCACATATCATTCTTCTTGAGTCTTGTAATAATTTCTGGAGCTCTTAAAAATTTGTCTACAACTACTTTTTAATATTATCTCCATGTCCATGTTCTCTTTCTTAAGGATCCTGTTTCTTTTTCCCTAAACTATTTTAATAATCTCTGATAGCCATAACCCAAATAATGCACGTGTGAGTACCAAAACAGTAGAGTTATTAATCCAGAAAAATGAAACATACTTTTTAGGATAACACACTTTTGTTCTTAAACACATCAGTTCTATGTCCTACCATTGTGACTCAGTCAGTTTACAGTACATTAAATCTTGCTGTTTACAAATACTGTCTTTTTCATTTCCTTCCTACTGATTTTAGCTCTGCTTATTCAAGTCATAACACAAATTATTTGTTTTATTTTAAAAAAATTAATACGGTACAAGATTTATATGAACAATTTCTTCCTTCTTCAGTCAGCAGATGACTTCCCCTCAATTTTTAAAAAATGTCCAGTAAGGAATGTAATATAAAAAAGTGACTTTTAAGCTGTTCTATATTTTGCATACAGTTATGCCAAATGATTTTATCTGAAATAATATTGTTGCAATATGTACCAAAGAAGCAATTAGCCACTTACTGCAAAGTATTACCAGCCTTTTATTCAATATTACAAAACTGCACTGGTATGTTAGCAATGCGAATTTTACATTCTTTCATTCTTGAACTACATTAACAACACTGTGGCCATGAAGATGCTGGTATGCATTCTTTGCACAGTGCTTAGCAGGGAAAGCAGAAGGTCACTGCAATTGTCTTGTTTTTAAAGTTTGGACATCTGTGCTTTTGTTTGCTCATTTGTTAGCTACTGTAGGAAAGCATAAAAATATGAATCAAGGTGAACTGGTGGAGCCCAAGTATGCTTGATGAAGTACATGGGGAGTTTTTTCATAAGCAAAACTCGTGCTAATATGTAAAGACTGTTCTTGATGTGCAAACTAATTGCTGCAGTCCTATAATGTCACTAGTTTTATTCATAGACCATTATAGACTATTAAATTGCATTAACGTGATTGCAGGCTTAAAGCCTGATTTATTATGAACATATAATAAACAAGATTACATTGCCTTATTTTTCTTTGCAATGAATCAGCATTTATTTTGTGTGAGTTGATGAATTGATTTCACCCATTAGGAATGATCTATGGGCAAACAGGACCTAATAGCAAAACTTTCTTCTACAATTCTTCACTGAAAAGAACAGCAAAAGCACTGACAACAAAGTTCTCTAGGACTGCATTTCATGGTCTGAAATTTAAGATCTGAAACAGAACTCCATATCTGATGTATCTTCCATTCTTAGGTGAAGAGCTAACAAAAATCAGCTAAGTTCACAGTACATGGATGATTCCCAATTTTTATTGTACTTATGCAAGGAAGCACTGTCTGGTTTGGATCAAGTTGCACCTGACCTGCAGGTAAAACCAGAACATCACTTCACAGATGTAGTTACTTAGCAGTGCCCATCATCCTTCAATCAATTCATATTCATATGAACATATACATAACAAAATGCAAAATAAAAGTGAAAATTCTGAGCCCCTTGAAGTTTACAGTAATTTCTGACATCAGCTCTAGCAGACCTAGCATTTTATCTATAAAGATCAGTTTGCTAAGACAGAAAACCCAAGGGTTAAAAATAGTGTAGGATATTCCAGAGGCTTTTGCCTACACATAATGGACTTCCTGCATGATGAGTTAATATTCTGAGATATTCTGAAAACTTTACATAGTAATTATATGTTTGATTTACATTATACATTAGGTATGAGTTAGGAATCTAGTCGTACCTATCTTTATCTCTCTTTCCTTATGTAATTTTAAAAGCAACAAATGCAGAAGAAACTTTTTCAAAGAGCTAAGCACAAGTACAGACATCTATGGTATAAAAAGAAGTCTGAAAAAATCATTTCTCTTTCAAAATGTAATACCAAATATATGGCCTCAGTGATGGAATCAGCATCATAAATATTAATGAGTATTAAAAACATATGATAGCACAGGGAAATAGATGCCACTTTTACACTTATTTTTTGGAGGAGCTCACAATGGGATTTTCTTTAGACAGATGTCCGGCATTCCTGTATATGTTAAACATGTATGAGCTGTCAAACAGACAAAGAATGAGCAGGAATAGAAACACTGGTACCAAATTTGTCAGTGAGATTTATGCTTCTCCAATGCAGCTTTAGATCTTTCCCCATCAATGTCTAAATGAACCAGTATAAGAAAACCATATTCTGAACTTACCGTAGATAATTCTTATAATTCACATTTTACTTCACACTGGAACTATTATCATGTTACAAATATGTCACGTTTCATGCAATATTTAAAAAATAAAATCAGGAAAACCCAAATAGAAAATTTTATGTTAAATATGCTGCTTTACAAAAAAATTAAATGGAAAATAAACATCCATATTTATTTTTAGAAAATAAAGCCAATTTCCTGTCATTATACTTTCTCTTTTCAAGTAGTCCAAGATACCCTCTTTCTCTTCTTTCTAATTTGTCCTTCCTACTAGTTTTTCTTCTCTTCACACTGAGAAATCTGCAAAGAAAAATAAAAATCACTACTTGTACTGCAATTAATTACAGGAAAAGGATTCTTAGGATTTTGTATTCCTTCCTACTTTTTGAAGTAACGCAATGAAGTTTTAACTACAGCATCAAAAAAACTCACAACATAATATCGGCCCCATCAGATATCTAAAATTGTGTATGCAAAGGCATTATTCTCCTTTGAAAAGCTTCTGCACCACTGACCTTGCTGGGATTAGTTATTTGTACAGATACATGAAAATTCTGTCTATATATAGAGTAAAATGTGAGCTCTTTATATCCTCGGTGGATAGTTTGGAGAGTAACTGAAAGCATTTTATTTCCCAAACAGACTCTCTCCATTGACTATGTAAGAGACATGGATTCATAAACTGGGTGCCTGGATTACTAGCTGGAGAACCAGTAACCTTTACTCACTTCATTTAACGTAACACCTGTTTGTACAACAGTGGGACAACTCCACACGGAGAACCATTCCCTCAAGGAAACTAGGGATTTGCTGTTCAGTTCTTTTTCTTTTTGGCCTTCAGTGACAACATCTCCTTAGCTTTCTGACTACTGGCAGACTGGCAATGTTTAATTGCCTACATTAGATGCTAACACTAGACCACTGAAGGCATATCTACACTACCAACTAGGTCAAACAGCTCTGAGCTGTAGAGAGAAACACTTGGAGCTGCAGGTCCGGAATTCACAGTAGACGCATTTCAGATATTTTGTTTGTCCTTTTCACTTTGGATTAAGTGCAGTTCTGGTACCTGTCTTCCATCTTTGTATCATATGGAAGGAATCCAGTTTATGCTTCCTAGTTCCCCCTAATTCAAAGTGACCTAAACTGATCAGGAGTTTTCCTTTGGAAAGCCGACCAGTTATCAGGTATGCATACATATTCTTTATTCCTTTCATCTGTAATAGAGCTGATCACCTGTATTCACTGAAACAAAAAAAATAAATACTACAGTTACTACTAGTTAAGTACTATTGCTCTTAATAATGTAAAGACTGAATAACTTTTTGGACACACCTACTGAATATATTTGATTTCAAGATGATGTAGCGTATGTATTCTACAAATACATAAAAACTGAAAGCCTAAAATGAATAGAAAAATAAAGTGAAGCATCCAGTTCCTAGTTAAAGATTCATAGCATTTCCAAAAAATAAGATTTTTTTGGTTTATTTTAACTTTGTTCATTAAATCAAAAAAAGGTATTATTTCAGCTCAGTAAGGCTTTTCAGTAACCACAAAAGAGTGGTTATACTAATGAAGAGTGTTTTCACTACTAAAGGGAAAAAAAAAGTAATCTTAGAATGGAAAGTAAGTTTATACTTAAGTACCAAAATCATTCCGTTTTGTTTGAAACCAAAATATTTCCCCGTATTTCTACACTTGTGTTCACACAAAATGAATTCATGAGATGCTTTATTCAGATGTATATATTTTTTTCAGCAGAAAAAAAAAATACATTTCTTATTTCAAAACACATACAAGGTAAAAAATATAAATCAAACTACTTAACATACTTAGATACACTTGTAAGCACATTAACTGTTTCCAGTGATCCTGGAACATCATATAGTAAAAGCATCTTTATGTAAAGAATGACTCACACAGAAATGTGACTAAAGAATGAAATAACATAAAGAGTAAGGCACCATACCTGTCTCTTATTTTGTTTTTAGATTCCTCTTAATCCATGTAATCAATTCAGTTTGCATTGCAAACTGCATATTGGCCTAATGGGCAGTCGGCAGATTAAAAAAAAGCAAAAAAGGTTTCAAATAAAAATGCTTCATCAGCTGCCTCTGCTGAAGATCCTCTATTGTCTGTTTTTTATCAATAGCATTGTTCTATGCAATAATGTATAAACCAACACATTTCATCTGAAAAAGAGATTGTCACATTTGAAAATAATTCCTTTCATGATATAGGGCATCAGTCACCCATTGATTGCCCTGAAACATAGCAGGAAAAAGGAGCGGCTCATATCACCGAGAAATTGCTGTGCAATAATTTTGGCACATGCCGAAGTAACACCAACAAAACTGAAAAGCTGTTTTCCGATGAAATGCTAAAAAGAGATGATTAAGGAATTAATAATCTGACAGGCCTTGTATAAATAATTAAAACCATCTGTAAAATGAAAAAAAAAAATACATACACAGCCTGAATTTTACAAAGTTGTCTGTGAGACTTTAGAGGGAGCTAGGTATCCAGCCTTCCTAGGCAGCTTTGAAAATTCTGCTCTTTGTGTTTCCTGGTTGTTTTTTTTTTTAAAGAAGGGAAAAATAACAACTCTCTTACCGTGTTTTGTATTTTTGATACAAAATAGAGATAGGGTAGCTTTCGTGTACCAATGTGTTAACTCCCATGGCGTTAACTGCATCGGGGGAAAGAGACTGCTGATGTCTGCTTTATGAGATAGCATATATCCAGTGTAAAGAGAAAATGTAAAATACACTTCTTCTACAGGAAACAATGCTGTGTGCTACTGCTAATTTTATCACAATACAAATAACAGCACTTCTATTTCCTGTGTGCTGTGGAAGTGTTTTCAATTGATGCATTGTTTTGAAATATAATAGATAAAGAAAATATAGAAAATCACTACAGAATACATTTCAGTGAAAGGTTGTCTTTGGACAGCAGTTATGTGAACTGAACAAGGCTAGGATCTACTTAGATCCCAATAAATCAAACAATCTTTGTCTTTATCACATTTGCCATCTCCTTTATTAATATCAGTCAAGTCAGTGTTAAGGTTTGTGGTCTGTGTCAAAGAACAAAGACATTTTTATCAGTTCTATTCTCACTCATTACATGCAAATCAAGTAACTAATTTGATCCTGTCTAACTACATCTTATATAATTATCAGTTTAACCTGGCAGTCAACATGGCAGACTTGGATTCCTTAGGAAGCAGAGGAGAATATCACCTGCCAAAAAGACCTAGAGAATAAAGGAAAAAAATTCTAAATTCTCAAGGAAAAGTTGTGTGCCAGGAAGAGAGCACCTAGCATAAGCCATGTTTTTTCAACAAATGATCTTCTTAAATCTGGATTGAGGTACAGAAGAAAGACTTTAAGCACAAAGGCTTGGGCTTCTACCATCTCAAGAAGTAGCTCAGAATTCTTGGAAGATTGCTAGTAAACCTAAAGTATCTTAATTTTCCTGAGAAAACTGACATTACACCCATTACTCAGTTCTGTCAAGATCCAATCATTTTTTGAAGTGCTGTATAAACTATCATTTTTCCATAATCCTGTATGAGACTCATATTTTAACACTCAAATTTTCCCAACTAGCTGAGTGTCTTGCAGAAAACCTTGCAGATTAAAGTGCTGGTGAGGAATTTGTTAAAGCTATTTGATAAAGCTTTAGATATCTAGATCTAAAGAGAGACAGAGGAGATTCTTTTGTCATTGATGACATCAGCTACTGACTGCAAATTTCTGATGAGCTAATGACGTTTTGCCTTGAGCAGAACCAGCCAAAGAAACAGAAAAATTATTGTTTATTTTAGTCAAGGAAATCTTAAAATCCTTAAATGCATTGTTCAGGTGAGCTACTTTAGCAATTATTTCTGAAAATCTTATTAGGATCATTTTCAAAGTCTAGAATAATATAAACTATTTATATTAAGAAGTATTTAAAGTGTGTGTATTAGGTTTAAGTGGCAAGGTTTTGGTAGTGGTGAAGCTACAGGGGTGGCTTCTGTGAGAAGCTGCTGGAAGCATCCTTCATGTCTGATAGAACCAATGCCAGATGGTGCCAAGACAGACCCACTGCTGACCAAGGCTGAGCCATCAGCAGTGGTGGCTAATGCCTCTGGGATAACAGATTTGAGATGGGGAAAACCTGCTGAACAACAGCCATTTTAAGTGAAGTGTGAGAATATGTGCAAGAAAACAGTCCTGCAGAACCAAGGTCAGTGAAGGAGGACAGGGAGATGGTGCTCCAAGCACCAGACCAGAGATTCCCCTGCTGCCCAGGATGAAGATCATGGTGAGGCAGGCTGCCTGACAGCAGCCTGCAGAGGTCCGAGGTGGAGCAGATATCTACCTGCAGCTCTTGGAGAATACCATGCTGGAGCAGGTGGAAGATGGATGTGACCCCAAGGGAAGACCATGCTGGAGCAGGCTCTTGGCAAGACCTGTGACCCCATGGAGAGGGGAGACGGGAATCCACACTGGAGCAGGTTTGTTGGCAGGACTTGTGATAACACTATAGGGGACCCACACTGGAGCAGCCTGTTCCTGATGAACTGTCTCCAGTGCAAGGGGCTCAGGGTGGAGCAGTTCATGAAAAACTGTAGTCTGTGAGAAAGACCCACATCAAGAAAGATCATGGAGGAGTGTCTGCTGTGGGAGGTACACCACACTGGAGAAGAAGTGTGGGGAATCCTCTCACTGATGAGGAATGAGCAACAGAAACAATATGTGATGAACTGATGTTAACTTCCAGTGCCCATTCTCCTTTGTTGCTCACGGGACAGAGGGAGAGAAATTGGGAGCTGAGTTAAGCCTGGGAAGGTGTTTTCAAGATTTGGATTAATTTCTCATTACCCTACTCTAATTTGATTGGCAATTAACTAAATCAATTCCCAAAAGC
Source organism: Oriolus oriolus (assembly GCA_013400235.1). Taxonomy (NCBI): domain Eukaryota; kingdom Metazoa; phylum Chordata; class Aves; order Passeriformes; family Corvidae; genus Oriolus; species Oriolus oriolus. Next base: position 15,105 of record VXBT01013463.1, on the reverse strand, counting down.
AGAGTTTATTTTGCCTGTGATAGTAAGTGTTGAGTGATCTCTGGCAGTCCTTATCTTGACTCATGAGCCTTTGATTGCATTTTCTCCCCTGTCCAGAGGAGGAGTGGAATGTTAGAGCAGCTTGGTGGACACATGGTATTCAGCCAAGGCCAACGCACTACAAGTGGGTACATTCTGAACGCACCTTTTACAAAAGTGTGCCTATTAGCAACAGTAACAGTTTAGATCCAACTGTATCACCATCAGCTTACCCAACAGTGACCAATAACTGCTTCAAATAAATGTCTTCAAAAGACAAGGCTTAAAAAAACATAACAGAGAGAACTGGATCTGTGAATTAATAAAGTGGAATAGTACACTTCTGTCACACCAACTCTTCTGTGTAAGCAGGACCTACTACAATGTGGATGTGCTGCTACCTTTCATATAGTGTTGTCACACTCAAAATAATTTCTTGACAATTATGTCTTTTTATCAAGAGTGTCTTTTTTATCCTCAAATTATATGGAGTCTATGGAAGTACTGTGTTCTTCTAAGCTCCAGAATCACAAAGCACTCACCTTAACATGGATATTTTTAAGGAGTGTGACCAGAAAATTATTCTTTTTTATTTCTGAATTATAATTCTCTTTAAACACCAGAGGTTTATATCATTTGAACATATTGAAATGCTATGTTAGGCTGTAACAATCTGTGAATAAGGTTCATATTCACAAACTGAAGCAAAGCAGAGATACTAAATTAATTGGGTATGAGGCTACTGCTGTGTGCTGAACAATAAAGAAAAATAGATCACTAAAGGAAAGCCTTTCTTTCACAGTCCAAGAATAAGAAAATTTTAAACATAGATGGAACTGAACTATTTAATAGATCATACTGCACAGTATAATTAATACATTTAATTAACGTAATTTATTTTTAATTAACCAATTTTTTGAAAATTTGTATTTAAATAAAAAGTGTACCTTTAGTTAATTATATCACACAAGTATACACTTAGTGATCTCACTTAGCCTACCAATACAAACATAAGAAAGATGTGAATGTAAAGAAGTATTTCAGAAGTACCAACTCATATAAAACACCTTCCTAATATTCCAAAACCCTTTTCTGTTTTTTGTCACTAGGACATTAGGTTTGTACTTGTTTGAGCTTGTTGTACATTTGTTACAGAAATAATTATACCTTATTAATAAAGGAGGGTAATGTCATGGTAATTTTTAGGTGTCTTTGACATCTGGCTGGTAAGTTATTACAATGCATGGGGCATAAATAAATGCTCCCTGAACTTGTAGTTTTCTCTTTCAACTATTTTCAGTATTACATGCATATGCAGATGTCCAGTGGATTTTGCACAAAATTTACCTATGCTAGGAAAGAGGCAGAAGTTTGAATACGACTTTATTGTATTTCTCAGTGCAAAATATCCCTCATCATGTAATTACCATTCTTTTTCCAGTGGAATACTATTCAAAATGTTCCAGGGGTAAATATCAGTTTTTCCTGTGTCTAGGAACACAAAACAGAAATATGAAGAAGTGCTTGGTTATTATTTGAATTCCAACCGCACTTTTCTCAACTGAATCTTTAGTCAGATAGCTTGCAAAGAATGCCACTGCACCGACTTGCTTACATTTATTGATAACACTAAACTAATCCAAACTTGCCTCAAAACAGCTGTGCAACCCTCTAGATTAATTCTACCTCTTGTCAATTTTTTATTTTCATTGACAAGAGTATTTTCAAAAGCACATTATCATACCAGCAAATAACGCCCACATTCATTCTGGGAATTAATTCCATTTTGAGACCACTATCTTCCAAATAGATGTACCACTCTATTTATAAGAGAACAAAGACAAAGCAAGTGTACTTAGAAATAGAGCTAAGTGACACGTCTTCCACTTAGGAACCATCTTAAAGGTATCAATTTATCACTTTATTATGATGCATGAATAAATTTATAAACAGATTAGTCAACTACAGATGTAAATAAATTGATTTGCATGTAATCCTTGCAAATGAAAATTTGCCTATCACACTGACTAGCTATGCAGTCAGATGTTGAAAGATCAGTGTTCTGAATGAATGCATACAACCAAGTGTTTTTTCAATTAAATATTGTAATAATTTATTACTAACTACCAAATAATAAGAAACCAGTAAAATTTATAAATGCATTAGCTAAATAGAAAACAGATGGTATTATTTATTAGAGGACCACAGCTATCTCTTGGATTTACAAAGCTCCTGTGAATGCTTTGCGGACTTTATTCATCTTATTTGTCCAACTTCTGGAAGATATTTCCATATACAAAATGAAGAAATTATAAAAGTGTATAACATATCAACAATCGACCACACTTACATATAAAATAGGCAATTATTAATTACCAAGGTGCTTAATGTTTATAAGAATTTAATACAAACAATTACTTAGGGAAATCTACATAAATAAACACCTTCAACTGCTAAGCTGCTGCTTTCTGAAATTTGGAAATAATTAAGCTAATTTTTTTCCGGGATGCAATTTCTTTTCAGTAAAGAGGATTTTTTTTTATATTGGAGACACACACACACTCACAAAACTGCCCCAGCTCTGCATCCTTTAATAAACCCATACAGTATCAGCTTAATCTGTTTTCACAGGCCTCAGTGGAATGATCCACCATCAATTCTCCAAAAGCCAAAGTGGTAGCTTTACTGGCATCTAACCACTTTCCACTAAATATAAGGGGAGCCTTTCCAATATTTCCTGTCTTGGTGTCCCGTATTTTGCTAGATAGAATCAGCTTTCTTCCTAGTAGCTGGTGTAGTGCTGCATTTTGGATTTAGGATGAGAATAATATTGATAATACACTGATGTTTGAATTGGTGATAAATAGTGCTTACCATAAGACAAGGACTTTCCAGCTACTCACACCAGCCCTCCACCAAGGGGACTGGGAGAACACAAGAAGCTGGTAGGAGACATGACCAGGACAGATAACCCAAACAGACCACAGGGATACTTCACAGCATTTAGTGTCATGCTCAGCATATATACTACAGGAAAAGGTGGTGGGGGGCTTCTGAGGAACTGGCTGGGCATCCATCAGCGTATGGGGTTAGCAACTGCAGTATGCATCCTTTGTTTTGGTTATTATTGTTACTATTCTTGTTATTATTAGTATTACTGTTCCTATTATTGCTATTATTATTATTTTCCTTTCCTTTTCTGCCCTATTAAACTGTCTTAATCCCAGCCCACAGATTTTTTTTTTTTTTAAATTCTTTTCCTCATCCTGCTGGGAGCCAGGGGTAGTGAATGAGCAGCTGTCGGGTGTTTAGCTACCTGCCAGGTTAAACCACAACACTTCTTTAGACTTCTCCTTCTTGGTCTAGACAGCAGAATCACACAATTTGTCATTTTTATGAGAAGGAAATGTCACTGCTATGTACGTACCTAAGAAGACTAAAATAATAATATGTAGCCATTTTTATCTTTTAGTTTCAAAGCATTTCCAAATGAGCATAAACATACATAATTATTTATATGTATGCAAGTGTATATCTATGTACATATATAAGAAATCGACACAAAAACATTTCTTCAGAAATAGAATAACACTCAGCATTTTATCAGGAAAAAAAAGACATAACTGAAACTATGTATTAACTTTAATTTTAGCTTTTCTTACCAGTCAACAGACAGTCATCCTCTGATTTTTTTATGCTTAGGTAATTCTACTTGATTCCCAGAGGGACTGCCTGGGTTACGTTCTTTTTGTAGGAAAGGTTTTCAGAATTTGAAGTTGAACTGAATGCTGACAAGGTGCTCAAAAGACCATATTAGTTATCAAAAGATTAGTCAGTTGAGATTTTTCTTTTTATACATGAACAAAACATTTGCTATAGGATGCTCTGTGAGGAAAGCTGTTGTATATGTTTACAAACAGGAATGTACCTCGTTATATCTTTATATCTATCTGCATATGCATTCGTTCATGCATTCAGTTTTGTCTTTGATGTCAGTTACTCTCCCTTTGTTTTGTACAAATCCTTTTTCTTAAGAACACCAATACTGAAAAGACCTAGAACAGCAGTAAATTCATTAAGGATTTTATTAAGTCAGCTAGTCATCAGGTACAACTCATCAGTTACACACACCTTTCTGCTCTATTTTTGCTAAATGCATCTTCTCTGGAATTTAAATTATGACAAAAAAGTGGCTGACTAATCTGAATTTCTCAATTTATTCATGTTCAATAAAAAGCTGTTCATCAGCTTAAACTCAACTATGAGTTCAAATCAAATTTAAGCCACCTGGGAGTAAACAAAATTGCTCTTCTTCCCTAGCATGTCAGCTATGGATAAAAATAACAAGCATATTTCCAAGGAGCTCAAGATTCTAAAGCTCTGTTTCTACCAACAGATTTTACTGAAATGATCTAACGATTAGAAAGAAGCACCCTGGGTGCATTTTAGATTAAATATTTTGATCCATGATTAAGGAGAACAGAAAGAAAAAATAGATGTAGGATCCTATGTGGAGATTATAAAATGGGTTTGCTTTTCACTAAAGTCATTGCACACAAATTTTAGAATATGCTGTCACATTTGCTTGACTATCTTTAAGTGTCTTCATCATCCTCTCCCTCTTCTATTTTCCTTTCATTTACAGACCATGTACAAAGCTTTAACTGGAAAAAAAGATTACTGAGGTTATTGGAAAAGCCAGGTGTGAGATGTGAGGCCTTGGCCAAAAAATACACAATTTAAAATAATGTTTAGCTAGCTACCTATCTAATTAAAGACTATTTTTCTTGAGTTCTGTTTAATTCTGACAAGACAGTTCTGTTTAAACCCCCAGAGAAAGGACTGTGGGATTGGACAAGTCAATTGTCAGGACCATTTTCGGGAGTTAAATTGCTTATTCATCAAGACACCTCTGACACAGTGCAGCACTCTGCACTGGACTCTTGCTGCTAAGAAATTGTTATGTGTGGAAGAGGCAAGAGGTGCTCACTCACTGCAGGAGCTGCTTTCAAGCTCAGACCATTATTCTTGGGCCTTGTCTGAGCTATATTGAAAGTGTGCCTGATCATGTCCTCTGTCAATCTGAATTGACACAGACAGCTGAACTACTCTGAGGCTTGGCATTGGCTCTACTCTGTCTTTACAGAACTGATTGGCACCAGATTGTCACCAGTCCTGCTTTGCTCTCCATTTGGATGTTGTAGAACTCTGCCCTTGACCTTACAGGCACTGTCCTTCTGGCACTACTTGCTCCTGTCTTACCTTCACTTCTTACCTTCACCATTCTTGCTGCTCATATATTGTAGATTGTTAAATATTAATGTATTTTTAGGTAAAGTATCGTGATTATGAGATTTTGTTCTTGCATGGACTCACATGTGATGAGAGTCATTATGTCTCACCTGTTGTAAATAATTGGTTTTGTATGTTTTGGTACAGGTAATGGGCTATAACAAAGTCTACATCTAAGCTGCTAGCACATGAACAGCTGCTGAAAATGAATTGCAGGAAACTCTCCTATGTGACCACACTCCTTCATACCTGACCAAGATGTAACATATTATCCTTTGTTTTCATCTGGGAGGCTGTATCTCCCTCAGAGTTACTCAGAATTTTTCTTTGCTGTGTAGTCATACTATTTTAACAGAATACATAATACTTTGCTTTGTAGAGCAAAAGGTGAGCCAACATTTGCAGCAGCTGTAGCCTCTGTCTCAAACAGGGTGAGGACTCAAGAAAGGAATATGATGTACCACTAAGCAGATTATATGAAAGATGGTATGAAATGAAGAAGACTCCCTTTATTTTTTTACCTGTTATAAAATTTTCCTGCTTGAAAATTCTTTCACCAAAGATGACATCTGCTATGCTAGAGACATAAAGCTGTATTTCTGATGGAGTTCATAGTACTGTGGCTCTTAAGGATTCTAGTGAAGATCTCAAATCAATAATCACTAACTAAATCCTACGGGACACTGACTCTTATACTGGGAAAAATAAAACACAAGGAAGAGAAAGACATGAGAAAATTGCAGCGACACATCAGTTGCCCATCAGATAAATGGCAGAGATAGGATCAGAATTCATGTGATACTAAGTATAGTTGGTCAAGAATTTAGATAAATTATTTCCTTTCATCCAGAAATTATCAATGTCAATGAAATCTGTCAGAAGAAGGAGTTTTGAAGTTACTAAACCAAAAAGATTCTTTCACAGTTTCACAGTGTTATTGTAGTCAAAGCCAGCTACCCATCATGAGCCATGAGGACATGAGACAGTCTAGTCATCAATGCCCTAGTCACTTCTAAGGTGGGTTTTCACTTTTGCTCCAGGTGTAACCTGAATTTTGATTTCTTATGTCACAAACATTGTTCATGCATAGATTTTCTGAAATCTGACAGATAATATTTATCCAAAACTACATGGGGAGATAGTAGACTTTTCTATAGATAGATAGATTTTGCTAATTAAAAATGTAATGACAAATGACATAGTAACACTCATTCAAGTCAGTAGTGTTTCAAGTTGAGTAAATAGCAGCAGCTTTGAATAGAATCAAATAGCAGTTTATCAAAACCAAGAAACAAAACCATGCATGGAATTAATAGTGTCTGCATATGTATATACATATATATATAGATAGATTCATCAGTGTCATTTTAATGACTGAACATGGAAGAATTTTTAGAATCTAATTTATTCTTCATCATTTATTCTGCTTATTAACTTGAGTGTTTCTATGACAAATTTAAATAGAAACCTAAATATTTATTAAGGTCTGTAAAGTATCTTGCTGATGATCTTAAAAGAAGACAGTTTATGACATTTAACTCTCCTTAGCCCAAAAATCAATAAAAAACAATTAGGAAAGGTTTTTTTCAGCTGAAGAACAACTATTTTTTTTGCAGCTAACTGCAAAAACAGCTAGTGCCTGTGTGGCTATTCAGCAGAGTTTTACATAATTTTGAAGTTAAACCTGCTTACTTCTAGGCCTGACATTAAAGCCAATTGAGTCAACAGTAAAATATGTCTTAGCTTTATCTGGAATTACTGAAATTATGATCATATATGTATTTAATAATGAAACATGATTTTACTGGACAGCACACATTCTACCTAAGTCAACCTTCTTCCCAGAGAAGACCAAACTGAAGATCACCTATTTCTTGTTCTCCTCTTCTTCTAAGAACAAAAAACAAATAGCAAAAAGGTAATGAACATAGGAATGCTTACAGAGAGGTCAGGAAATTCACTGGAAGTTATGGTTTGTTTCCTATTAGATTTATTTCCTACTAGAAAGGAGCTGTGGAAGCTTCAGTGCAGTGACTTTTGAAGGATAATGTTAACAGACTGTCAGTGACACTCAATCTATTTGATCAAATGTACACACATGTGACTGTGGCTTGATCTTGAAAGGGCTTTTGCTTTGGTTAAATGGTAAAAGGTAGTCTGAATTTGGTAAGCAATGTCCTTCTTGAAATTTTCTTCAGTTACATTTCCTCAGTACTTCTGTTTTGATCAGTAACAAGTTAGAGTTCTAGGAATAGTTAATGCATGAAATACTGAGTTATCTACTGGCTATGTTTTTTATACATATTTGAAACTGTTTCATAAGTGGCCCACATGTACTAAGCATTGATTCAAAGAATTTCTTAATGCCTCCCCCGTTTGCCCTATTCTTTAATATTTTGTGGAAATATATAGCCATCTTGAATTTGAATAACAGTCTGATTTAGTTTTTCTTTAAACACATCTATTTATAAGTGGCTTGAGTGACCCACTGGCCTGCACAGCAAGTATCTAGCCTAAGAGCCAGGTCTATCCTCTCTTCAGCTTCAAAGTACTTGCCTAAAAGTCATCATGTTTATGTTTTTGAATTTTACAAATACAGCCTACTTCAGTAGGTGAGAGGATATGCTTTCTTTCAAACCTATCATTCTGAAAACACATGTATGAATTATGTCAAAACTTAATACTTCAACTTGCATTACATCATGTTCCCAAAATTAGATGTCATAAAGCAGAAACAGCATGAAATAGAAATGTGGAGATCGGCCATCTTAGAATAGATACATTACACTAAAAACATAGAATTCCTTAAAAATGCATTTATAAATTGTTCTTGTTCAAGTTTTTAAATTATTTATCTCTGTGTTTGCTACTTTGTGGATGAGTATTCATAAAGAATACCAAGTACAATCATATTATTTTTCTCTCCAATAATAATATAATCATGTATTGATATTTTTGTAAAATCAAGTTAATGCTTCAAGCAAAAGTTTATTTGTTTAACCTCCCAAACCACATTAATGTTCCTGTTTATGTACATAATAGAAATTCATGAGAATATTCTTGTGAAAAAAATAATTCTTCTACTTCTATTACCTCTTTTATTACTCAATGAAAATATGGCTCTGTTTGGGAGGCAGGAAAAGGAAGGGATGCTTCTGATCCCCAGACACCATAATCTGAACAAGTCAAGGTGATCAGCTGTCGTTTTCATTCATCTCAGAACAGGTAGATGCCCTGCATATGCTCCTCTGAAAAGTAAAAATTGGATGTAGATTAAAGTTCTGTTACATGCTACACTGTCAAGATAGACGTCTCTTAATCCCCTTTGCTCCAAAGCCTTTGTCTCTGATTTACACCCATGAGAGAGTCAAGAGGATTCTGTCTCTCTTGTGTACACGAAAAGAAAAGTATTTGGAGAGAATCATGTGAACCCTGGATGTTCACAGCCAACACTGCCAGTTAAGAAAACTTCCAAGCTTAACTTTAAAGGAATACACGTTTTTAAGCAGATGGATTTCTTCTTAAGCCATTTACATGTACATGTAGTGTACACTATATGCTTTCTCTACATACTGTGATAGAGGAAAAAAAAAAATGACAAAATGAGTTCTACAAATCAGTGTATTGTTAAAGAAAAGGTTCTTGGGTTTGTTATCATACTTGGAGAAAATTCCTTCCACCCCACAGCCAGGGAATATATGGTATCATTTGCTGGTTCAAAACCCCATCAAATCAAAATAGGTTTTTATTTCAGGGAATGTATTAGTGACAGTTTTATCTTGCTACCTTCTGTCAGTTTCAGTGTAGACCTTTGAAAAGATGGCAGGATGGTGTACTCTACCTAAATTACAGAGTCTGTTATTGGTACTATGACATGTTTTTCCATTTACTTCCCGTTGTCTTGGCAGTACAACTCTATTGTGGCCTACCCATATGCAATTGTATTTGCTTTTCACCTGCAGTGCATTTGATTACTAAGACTCTTTTTAGCATTTTTTGTAAATGAAAACATAAGTTTTTGTCTGAAGTTTGTGTTTTGTAGAATTATAAAGAGCAGCATGTAAAACATTCATGCTGGAAAAGCAGGAGCTGAAGAATAATAAAAATTACAACTGAATATCACATCAACAAATACTTTTATACTAAAAATAAAAATATCTATTTTCAACAAAGTAGGCATGTTTCAACTTCGAACTTCAAAGTGTAAACTCCCCTAAGCTTCATCAATCTACACCCATAATATATTCAACAGAATACCCATACAGCAGACTTGATGTTCATTAAAGAATCAAAGCATACACTTAATGAAATGACTGGGCTATTTCGTAACAGTGCTCACTCAGCACAGCTTCTGCTGTGATATATTTTAAATATAAGATTGTAAGGATTGTTTACTTCTGCTGCACAGGATGTTTTTCTGTTAGCCACAATGCATTCTCGTATGTAGAGGTAGGTGATGAAAAGAAAGAACCTCATTCTTTTTCTCCCTGACAGATATGTTTCTGAAAACCTTGAAGCCTATGCTACGACATTCATTCTTCTTTCACTGACTATTCTAAACTATACTCTAGATGTCAAAGCCATGCATACACATAAGTAGTAGAAAAAGTGTGTTTATGGCATATTTTTCATCAAATTCTTGTCTATGACATTTTAAAAATAAAGTGCATATCAAATAAGGCAAAATATGACACTTTAGGTCTAATAGGCTAACAATACTTAACATAGGTTTATTGTTTATTGTATATATTTACCAACAAATTAATGCATTTATTATCTTTTTGTGTTGTGATTACTACTACCAGTCTCAGCAGTAGACCTTCCTACTTTTCTTTGACTGTTGGCAGCTTCCTTGACATAGCAATAATCTTTTGGGTATGTTTTTTGTTGGGCTGTGTGGTGAACCAAACAAAAAAAAGAGAGAAAAGGATGAGCTGCTTCATCTGATGGTGCCTCTGAAAGAAATGCCTAATCTACCTAAATCAATTAACCTGCCCAGTGGTAATATGATGCACATTTTCTGTTTTCAGTTGAGGACAGCTGAACAAAATTCCTGCTGATTCCTGAAACAGCAGAAGACAGTGAAGCCTAAAAGACTTTAGGAACCATAGCCAGTTAAGCCACTACAAACAGCTTCATTCAGAGGTGAAATGAAAATAAATGTACAAATGGAAAAGAGAGAAATATCTTCTGCACAGTAAAGTAAACCATGAAAAGCACATCCTTTTTAATAGAATTTTATAATGCCTTTTTATGCTGACTGCAGAATCTGTTCAAAGTACCCATGAAAATAAATTACAAACTACTTGTTATTTTTTGCAACTATTTTGTGGAAATTAAACTTTTTGCTAACTGCATTTATTCTGGATATTTTCCCATACTGGTGGAATATAACATTCAGCAAAGATTTTCTTTGAAGAAAATAAGAAACAGTAATATTCTTTTAATGATATACCTTCTAGTAAGTAATTGTTGCTATTGTTCTCTTCCCAGGGACTGTAGTTCCACAGTTTGTTTACATCCCCCCTAGGAGTAGGCTGCTGCTGAAAAAAAGGTCTTGGTCTATGTTACCTTCTGTCCTAGTTATTTGTTCCTATTTCTGCCTTAGTTTCTGTGCAGTGAGTTTATCTTACTGCTGTAGCCAACAGTAGGGACATAGTTGGAATGTAGAGGGGAACTGGAAATACAGAGTAGTAGATTTAACTGTTCTTTGTGACTGATTCCGGTGCTAGAACAGATAAAACTGAAACCTGAGAATTTGTATGAAATTAAAATTTATTTATACACATATTTTTATATAAACATATAAATATACATGTATGTATTTTTTATCCAGACAGTTACACACTTGTATTTGTAGAAGTATGCCTGTTCAGCTTCCAATATATGAAGATCTGAGCTTTGCTCAGCATCTATGAAATATTGTCTCAAATATAATCCAGTTGTACAATCTTTTAAATTAAAAATCAAAACTTAATGATGAACAGATCTAAAGAAAAAAGACTGATATGAAATTCCATCACAAAATCAAAATCTGAAAGTGATTGAAAGCTTCAAGGTTTCAAAGTTTTGGAAGTGTTTGGTGAAGTAATGTGTCTTTATACATTGTCATAAATGTTAAAAGCCCTGCAGTGGGAAAATCTGAACCTGTAGACAACTGAGGAGGTTGAAGACCACTAATTTGAGAGTTAACTTCTGTATAATTAATGTGAAATTAGGGAACACACTCTGAGATTTCTAGTTTTACTTCTCATATCCTGAAAGGCTCCTCTTTTTATCTCCTGCTCTTATTTAACTTCAGTATTCCCTATTCTGCTCAAGCTACTGTTCTGTGGAAAAAGGAAATGAATAACTACATAACAAGAAAAAGTTATTTAAAGTATTTTCAACATAACAGAAACTTATTGGCAGCAATATTGTACAAAAAAGATTTCTGAATACAAATGTACCAACTTCTGCTTTATTGTATTATGTCATCAAAATAAAATTTAGTTATTTTCTCTTTCTTATGAAAAAAGCGATATCAGAATTAAACATTTTCATACCAAGATGATAAACCATGGTCTTTGACAGGTGTGGGAAGATAATAACAAGTAGGCTTGAATGATAGCAGCAAACCAGGGTTTGATCTCCTTTACCTTAAAGGCAACAATTAAACCTGAAATGTAGTCCCTCCACCTTAACTGGCAAGAGTAGAAATCATATAACTACAGCTATGGACTAGACTGAATTATAGTTGGCCATCCCAACCATGGTTTCAACTTAGTATCTTGAGTAGGTAGGAGTTGAAAGGAGATTCTAATCATCGCTATCACTGTCACTATTAAGGACATAAAAAGACAACAAAGTAAATGCGGAATTATGTCCTCTATAGCACTAATTGTTTTGACTAATGTGTGTCTGTTACCAGTCTGCAATCCACTCGGAGAACTTTTGACATTCCTTTTCAGGTTAATGCATAAGTACTGTTTT
>VXBT01013462.1:70740-165403 GCA_013400235.1 Oriolus oriolus | reverse complement strand
TCCGTTTCAATCGCCGACACTTGGGGAATGCAGAAACTTCATAAACTTTACATGAGATTTAGTCTTTGTAGTCCACTGATTTTTGCAAATTGCAAATGTTTCTTTGTAGCTACAGGAACAGAGCACATGTTCGTGAATGGTACTTCAGTGGTTAATCTTCTGTGGAATTTGATTTGAATTTAAATTAAAAAATTAAAAAAGGTCAATAGCATAGCTGTAGGACTGACCTCTAGCCCTTAACTGAAGTCAAGTGCGTGCAATGCAGGAACCGATGCTCATTCAGGCAGAACAAAACAGATATAGAAAGGACAAAGAAGAAGATCATTACCAGTGCCACAAATAAGTTAGAGATTACTTTTTATTAATACTCCCATATTCAGAGTCACAACTTCAAATTAATTTGTATTAGAAGATAATATATAAAGTGCCTGACTTGATTTTAATCATAGGAGAAACAATGAGAAGAGCAATGAATGTCCCAAAATGCAGAAGACTGTAGATAAAAATCATGGCCTTCATGTCCATGTTAACATGAATTTCTCTATTCTTCTGCCACTATTTCTATATTGGTGTCATGGTTTTAGCTGGGATGGAGTTAACTTTCTTCCCTGATAGCTGATACAATGCTATTGTATTGCTATTCTTTATTATGAGAATAATGTTGATAATACACTGATGTTTTAGTTATTGCTAAGTACTGTTTACCCTAAGTCAAGGACTTTTCAGTTTCCCATGCTTTAATAATGAGGAGGTGCACAAGAAGCTCTGAGGGTGTGTAGCTGAGCTGAACTAGCCAAAGAGATATTCCATAACAACATCTTGTTCAATATATAAACTGGGGAGGAGTTGCCTGGAAGAGGACAATCACTGCTCGGGAATGGGCTGGGCATCAGTCAGTGGACCACGAAAAATTGTATTGTGCAACACTCACTCTTGAGTTCTCTTACTGTCTTTTTGTTGTGTCCCTTTCTATTACTTTAGGATGATGATGATGATGATATTTTACTTTATTTCCATTTTTAAACTGTTCTTATCCCAAAACACAGGTTTTGTCATTCTGATTTCTGATTGTCCTTCCCATTCCACCATGGGGTGACTGTGAGCAAGGGTTTGCCTGATCCTTATTTGCCGTCTGGAGTTAAACCATGACAGAAATTTTTGTCCTCAAGGTGGGGCATGACAGGTTGAGATAACAGCAAATCTGAGCAGAAAGAATTAGAAAAAAAATTATAATCATTAATTATATTCATTTAATAGGTTCTGGTCACAGTGTTGATTTATTTTCTCATAAAGTTAGTATGTTTGTTCTTAAAATTACTTTAAGTAATACGTTACTTGCAGTATATGATCCCTGTTTTGTTGTTTATCACTCATGGGAACTGAGCTAAGGCCATCCTGTTGTGCTTTGTAACGCTCCTTATGGACTACTTATGGTATGATAGAATTGCAGGTCATGAAACTAATCTGGTATTTATAATCTGCATTGCTGTCAACTCTGTACTTCAGGAGCCATCTGTTGTAAGCTATTAATAATTATGCCTTCTCTAAGCCAACCTAAGGGGCAGACACCTCCTCCCATCTCCACCTTCTCCTCCAGGCTAATTACAATTGCTCTTGAGAATTTTGAATATCCCTGGGATGCTCAAACCAGCATGTTCCTGTTGCTAATTCTTCTGAAAGTGCTCCAGGTCTTGTTTAGGGTTAATCTATTTAAGAATATTCTGTTCTATTTAAGAGATCAATTTTAGAGATCTCTCATGAGGCTGGATAGTTTTGAGTTGCAATGTATGTGGAATGTACAGGCAAGTGTCTAGGACAGTCATTATTCTGCTCTGATGTTTTAGTAATAAAATCAATTAATTTCCCCAAGTTCAGTCTATTCTGCCCATGACAGTGAACAGTGAGTGATCTGTCCTGGCCCTTTTCTCAGCTCATGAACCTTTCACTGTATTTTCTCTCCCCTGTCCAGTTGCAGAGATAGAGAGGCTTCGGTGGGTATCTGGCATTCAGTGCACCCGGGTCAACCCACCCCAGTGCCTCTAATTGTACATTCACCACAGATTCTGAGGACATTCCAGCTCTCTTCCAGGCATACCACTGACAACAGAAACAATGTCGCATTCTGTTCCATGTGTAACTATGCAAATTAGTACTGGCATAATGTTTCAATTTTATCTCCAAAGCCTGCTTTTCTTGAATACCTTCACTGAACCTCGTGTCTCTACTCTCATTGTCTTCAGTCAACATGAAACCTTGTGTCATTGTGTTTTCCAACATAATTCATCATTGCAGCTCTTTTTGCATGGTTTGTGTGCCATTCCACAAGACTGTGGGTTTTAAGTAGAGACCACAAGGAATCATAGTTCATGTACCTGATTCATATAATTCTTACTGAACATCCCTTTGAGGCCTCCTCAATATTCAGATTATATATTTGAGTATTTAATTTTGCTACAATTTTTTTATATCTTAAAAATCTGGTATTCAGCATCGTAGTGATTTAGTCACCTAACACTCTAACAATTAACATCTGAAAATCACAAGTTTATACGAATTGTTACTATATTTTCAGGAACTGAAAAAAATTATGGACTTAGAACTTTCCAAGTAAAAAAAAGTTCTCTCATGTTTTTGTATTGTGAGAAAGCTGCTTTCTGTTGGCTGTTTTGGAAAATTCTGTGTGTCCTCAAGAATCTGTATAAGATTTTGTACCGATTTTTCCAGGAACTATTTCAATATTACTTAATATCGAGTTTCTGTGACTGAGGCTTCTGCCGTTCTTCAGAGCATGCATATCCTTAAAAGGTAATGTGATCCCTCAGTAATTGACATTTGTTTTTCCCAAGTTTAAACCATTACTCCTTAAAAAGCTTTAGAAACTTTTCCGCTCTTGCCAGATGTTCTTCCGATGTTTTATGGAAACAAATGAAGTCATCTGAATATGTGACGATGTCTTAAACTCTCAAAATGTGGGTTAGATCATTTAGTGCCTTCTGAGAAGTCCCTCATGCACTCGCAGTTTGAAAGTCATTCTAGAGGAGTGAAATAGTTGACCTGGTGTCTTAAAAGTGGTGGTTTTCCCCTTTAATATTCACCTACTGGTTTTGGGGATTTTCCCCTTTTTTTTCTTTTCCTGATTTGATGGTATCCAGATTCTCAGTTAAAACCAGTTAACTATTTTGCTCTTGACATGGAGTTTGGCATGGAAAGAAGTCATTAATTATCCTGCCCTGTCTATGCATTCTGTTTTTCCAGATCAGTATTTAAGATCATTGGGGTTTTTTTCTAAAATTACAACTGGGAGTTTTCAAGGCAATGAAAATAAGTTAACAGAAGCATCGTGCAGCAATTTATTTTAGTGTTTTTCAGTGCTATCTGATATATTAAAAATAAAATTCCACATTCTGTGTGCAAATTATGGGTACCAATACTGTTCTTTGCTTTATTTATCTTAAAAGTTAGTGATGGTTAATCATCTTTATAAAAATTTCTAATTCTAGTTGTAGTTCTTATGTGACATAATCTTGTCTGGATACTCCATTTTCTGTAACCTTTGTTCAGATATCAGCTACACAATTCATCTGTCCAATCATGAAATGTCTCATTCATTAAATATTTGACCTGTTGGGATCTATGAAATGCCTGTGAATACTGTACAATTAAAAATGTTTCAGTTAGCGTCTTCACTATGAAATAGTTCCTAATGAGTTAAATCTAATACAGGAATTAACTGCTGATATTCTTCGAGTATGTGTTTTTCTTCCGCGCTTGAAGCTACTTATTAATCTGGGGAGTCACAGTTAACCTACCCCACAAGGATTCTCATATGAGGTATTTTAACACAGGGTAGTTCACATCTTTCCAATGAACACCGACACTCCTCACTAGTGAAATCATACAGAACCTTTTATTAGCAAAGCATGATTTGGTTTTCTTGAGTCTACAGCTTCCACAGCACAAAGTCTATCAAAGGAACAAAAAATGTAATTATGTCCACAACTCACAGGTTTTGACTCATGTAAAGATGCTCCTGCCCTCCTGAAGCTGCTTTCTTTTGCTGCAACATCCACAAAAATAGTAGGATTTCAGGGCCAGATCCATATGTAAACTATATAATGTTGATCTGAGAACTGCATCTCGGCAAGCCTTTTACTGACAAGTAGACTATTCTATGGATGCTAAAGTAGTAATAGAAGAAGAAAATGTCTCAATTTTCACTCAGAAACTTATTAAATTTATTCGAAAACTGAAAGTGACGATTAGCCAAACATGGACAGAACCTAAATTAATTTCAGATCTGGGTCCTTTCCTCCTTACTCTTCCAATAAAAGACAAAAAAGTATCAGACAAAAAAGCAGTCATGTCACAGACCTAAAATAACATGGCACAACTCCTTAAGCAGATATTGTATGAAAATTATTTTTAAAACTACACTATTCTGAAACTGATCTGAAATTGGAGGTGGTTATCAAAATAATTCTGAATTAATCTTGTTTTAAGAATGATTACAACTACTCTTGAGACATTAATATAGATGTTCTTTTTGATGTCTTGGACAAAGTGTTAATAAAAAACTAATTATTAATTAAAAATAAGCGTAATACAATACTTGGAAGGATAACCCTCAGAGCTTCATTGATATATTTTCATGATTCAGTTGTTAAGAGTAGTATTACATGTACTTTTTCAAATAGGTGCAAATCCATTATTGTTTCATCTGATGTGGAATCCTAAGTTATGTTAGATATAGCAGGTCTACTAAGTCAACCATACATAACTGACCTTTTAGAGCATCCAGAAAGGAAATGACACATCAGACACAGCTGCTGATTAGTCTCTATGGTATCTACTTCTGGTCATCATTTGATTACAGAGATGTTAGTAAAGTTACTCTTCATTAACTCATTCCAGTATTTCTGTGGGTTCTTGAATTGGTCAGACTTTTTAAACATTAACATTTATTCCTTAAGGATCCAAAGAACACCAGTATCTGGAGTTTATGTTTCATGGTTTCTTTAGTGCGAGAGGATGGATCCGTCAGCTATTAGTTACCGACGATAAACCAAGTTGTCAAATAGTCTGCGAGTTATTATGGCAGGGGGGTTGGGACTAGATGACCTTTAAGGTCCCTTCCCACCCAAAAGATTCTATGATTCTACAGTTTCCTTACTTAGTCGCTTGTTTGCAACTTACTTTTGGCCACAATCCTTTCTTTCGTTTCATTCTTCAGCTCTCATGCTTTTCCTTTGCACTCACCTTTAGACGCATTAAATAATTAAAAGGGTTCCTGGTGCAGCTATATTTGCTTTGTACCTGTTCTCAAGATTGTGACAGTTTTTAGCTGTGTCTTTAAAACTGCCTGCTTTAGCAATTTTGGAAAAATTACATAACTAGAAATTTCTAAGTTGTGGAGTCCAATGCAGTACTAACTGGTATCCAGATTGTTTGAAGTAGGCATTCCCCAGACTTCTGAGGGTGTATTTCTAGAACACATTGTGTGATTAATCTGCATTTGGGAATTTCATCACAGACAAGCGTTCATTCTAAGGAGAATGCAATTTTAGAGCAAAGTCCTCCTCTTGGAGGAGGTTATATCAGAGTATCAGGAGGACAATCTGTCTTTCCTGTGAACCGTTCTGAGATCTGCCTTTACGCATCTCTGAAATATCTTTTTATTGTCTAGATAATTTGATGTAGAGCTTAGAGGGCTTGTAGGACATTGTTTCCCTACACCAATACTTTCTGAATAGTGAAATGCAAAACTTTTTGAAATATTTGAGGTCTGCTGCAGTGCTCAAGTCAAACAATACGGTGTAACTTCATATTTGCTTAAGGAAAATTTCATGCAATTAGCAAAATTTTGGAAAATAGTTAGATGGAATCCTTTTTATCTAAGGTGAGATATTGATGGTGGTGTATTATAGTGTACAAACTTGAAGTTATACATAAAGTGCTTCTTAAGACTAAGAGACTGACAACATTTTAAATGAGATAATTGAAAGGAACATATCCTCATGCACACCTCTTCAATTACCATAGACTTCTGATGTACAGAGAAGTGTATGGTGCTTTATTAAAATTTAGGAGGAGACATCAATAACGCAAAGTATTTACTATGGTCAACAAAGGATTCTTGTGTCCAAATGAAGTGCTAACACAATTTGTTATAGTAACATTTATTTCCACATAGTGGGATAGGACTTCTAGAAATATAAATCAAAATATCCCCATTGAAGTCAATATTTGTTCGCTCGCTCCTGTTGAAAAACAACAATTTAAACCAGCTGAGAACTCGGATTGTTGTGATTATAATAGATATAAATTGTAATGTATGCTAAAAATGTTACAGGTGACTGTCAAATAAAGGATGAGTCCACATAAACAAACACATGATCGTATATCAGGCATCACAGGGTAAGATTATGCTGCCTTTTAAAAAGTGACACTTAAAAATGTGTTGGAGGAGGACGGTGGCTAGCTTTATTGATTCTAAGCTGAAGAACTTTTAAAATATGTGAAGACTTTTAATAATTCTCAGATACTCTTACTGTTAAACTGGTTGTGCTCAGAAACTTTATGACTTTGAAATGGATGAATTCAGTGCACTTCAGTCTGAACATCAGTATTATTGAAAGTACAGTCTTTTAGTAAGTACAGTATTTTACAGTTAGAAAACCAGAACGTTTTGTAAGTACACCTTTACAAATTCGGCATAACAAAAAATTATATTGCCCTAATTTTCTTCACTTTCACACAGACTAATTTAAACCACTGAAAAGTATCTACTGCTGCAAAATATGTTTTAACATAGAGGTGGCAATGGAATTCAATAACACAATTTTATTTTTTTTCAATTCTTTCATTCTGCTCAGGCGAATTTATTCTCATGTACAGTGCACGAAATGCTTATTTTATGTGTTTTCTGTAAGAAAAATCCCAATGAAATTTGTAATAAAATTACACATGCTGTATAAATATGCAAATTTAATGGAAACACATTCCTTCATTTTTAATGGTATTCTGCTTGGTAAATTTCAGGTGGACGCTAGTTAAATGGGACAAGGATAATGATGAAATCTATTAATAAATATAGTGAATTCCGTACCCATGGAGAAGTCAGTATATATATACATGGATATCAGGGGATTCATTGACATTGTTATGCACATACTCACAGGCACAAATAAACAAATTAATACTATATATGCTTGCCAGTGTGAATCTGGCATGCAGGTGTATGCAGGGTTGTCCAGGCATGGGTGGATTGATGACCTAAATTCTCACTTGTTATGTAATGCCTGACATTTGACAGCATCTTGTTTATATCAGCAAATGAGAAACTAAGATATCTTTTACTCTGCCACTCAGTTGTCTGTCTAATCAAATATGAATCCTCAGGCTTTGATAAGTGTTTTCAGGCAAAATTAAAATTCCTCACAAGCTACTTTGTCAGCAGGGCAATATTAGGCATGCAGAGAATCACAGTCTCTAGGCGATGCCATGATTAGTAAATACTTGTCTTTATTCTTGTTTTAACAAATTTCTTGCATATGGCTCTCATTGCTTTATAAAACACACTTCTTTGTATGACTAATTCATCACCAGTGCCACATAGGCTTTCAGAAGGTAATTTTTTCACTTTTTTAAATAAAACACCAAGTAAAACCCACCAGAAAATCTAAAGATGTAAATATTTGCACAAATAAGGTCATTCGACTTTGTACTGAGGCAAAAGAGGAGAACAGGACACATATAACTGGCTCTGCTCTCATGGTAGTAACCTTCAGGAGAGGGACCAAACATACAGCTGGGGACATTTATTCCACAAACCACATTCACAGAAATATTTGTGTCTATGTTGACAGAGTTTCAGAATATACTCAGACTACTTCAACTGATCAAGTTACTGCTGCTTATCAAATTATCTGCTGTGAATTGAGCCAAGGTTAATTAACATATGTGTACCTTCCTTTCTCTAACCTATCATGCCCCTGCAAGTGAAATGAGATACCTTTTTAAAGTGATGCTAAGTACATTAACCATTTTTTAAGGTTATAAGTCATAAGTAAGCTGGTCAACTGACAAATGGTAGCATGTTAGACTGCAAAAAAATGTAATGATTGCAATCGTGAGCATACATTTAAAGTAATAGGATAGGAATTAAGATTTAGAAGTTAGGCAGAAACTGATCCAGCAAAGATTTAATTTTTAAAAGTAGAACTGACAAGCACAAGCATCTGGCATTAGCTTAGCAAATTACTATGTCCTTGTAGCTGCAGCAATTGCAAATGCAAAAGGAAGTTATTCAGACTCAGAAGTGATGAAAAGCTGTGTTGGGTTGCACTGCCAGTTTACTGCCAATTACAGATACAAACAATAACTATGTCTGCTATAGATATGCGTCATCTTTGTTTGAGAAAACTTGTTTTTACTAAAATGGTTTATGTTTTCTTTTGCCATATAAAAAAAACAAAGAGAAGTTATCGTTCCTATTTATGATGTCATCAGAATTACTTTGGCTATGATGGCTTTAGAGTACTCGGGCAGGCTTAGGAGTTCCAGGCCTGGTGATGAAACTGTTAGAGCCTTTACTAGCATGAAGACATTGAGGGCAATAAACAGTCTGTAGGAGGTTATTCTTTGCATGCAAAAGGACATTTCTCATGTTCTCTCAGTGTCAGGATTTATGTATTCCTGCAGAGGATGGATGAAAGACACTCACAGCAGAGCACACTCTGTCACATCCCAAGAGGTAAATCTAGATGCAGCTACTCCTCGTTTCACTGAAATAAATAAACTTTATTTTAGCATTTACAAGAAACTTAGTGCTTTACTCAGTTGTTACACTTAGACAACTACTACTTTTTGAGAGATTTTAGCATATGGGGTCCAGCTTCCACTTTAGAGGGGTGTCTCTGCGTGTTTGCTATATCTGCAAGGTATGTACAGAAGTCTTGGATACCCTCCCAGCCAAAACCAGGGTAGACACCTAGACCTTTGTAAGTGGCTGAATGTGTTATGTGTAAGTAACAGAATTAAGCCCATGATTTTTTTTTCTATCTGAAATTAGACAGGAAAAGACAATATTTTCTCTTTAAACACTTTAAGAAGACAATTCAGGTCCTAAGTGTGGGTACAGTACTATCTTTGCCTGTGTAATCTGGGATGTCTAGCTTACACTGAGATCAAAATACAAATGTAATTAAAGAAGCCAGTAGAGGCTGGAGAAATATTTGGCTCCCCCTAACAAAGACACTAAGACACCTAGATTTTTTAAACTGAAAAGCTGTCTGCCTCATCTATTGTATTAGCTAGGCGTCAATGGAGTTGATACATATACATGATATATAATAGATGTCTTCAGTCTGTCACTGAGTCCTACTTAGATTATCCTAGGCTGGGGTGCATGGGAAAATATGTAGACAGAAACAACTAGAAACAGAATTGTGTTTAATTAATGGATCATTATACTACAACGTTTTTACTATAAATAATGCATGAAAATTTCAGAAATTTGGTTGTAACAGAAGATTTGAATGGAACTGCTACTGTTAGAATATTGTGAGATACTGGACCAATGTTGTATGTCTTCAGAGTTTCCCTTTCCCAAAGTCCGCAAAAACGTTCCCTTTACTGCCATATTCTGAATGTATGACAGAAATTTCTACCAGGGTAAAGTCTATCATGGAACAGAAATTAGTCTCAGCCCTTACAGACATCTCAAAACACTGATGATATTACCACCCACCCACCCAAACAAAACCTCTGCTGTATTGTATAATAATTTGTGATAAATGTAATACTATGGCACATATAACATGAATGATTAGGTTTTTCCGAATTTAAAAAAGAAACCACAATGACATACTGTTTTCTACAGCCAGTTGATTTTAATCCATAAAACAAGAAAAAGGTCATATTTGCTCTGCCATATTTATTTATCCCATTTTTTTTAAATTTTATGATAACTTTATTAAAATTTTATGATTCTGTCTTCTTGGTATTTTTTTGGGATTTAAAAAACCCCGATTATATCCATAAGTAAGTAGTAAGTGTATAAAAATATTTATTTTAGTAAATTTCAATCACACACAGCTCAAGAAATTTGAAACATATTTATATGTAAATTAGCAGATTAAAAATACAGGATAATGTTATATATTACATTTAACATTGTAAAACAATATGTAACAATGTTTACATATACCTCTATCAGAGACAGGATTGTAGTTTAAATTCTTCATATAGTGAAAGTTAATTGTGCTGGATAAACACCCCCACCTAAAATACCAGCAAATCAAAACCATGCTTGATGTTTTTTCCTGTTAGCTTAAATATATATGTTAAAACTATTTAGGAATATCTACATAATAGGAGGGAAAGGGAACCCCCTAGCGCATGAAGTAAGAATTAAACATGGATATTAACTGAAGCTGTATCCATCAAAGGTGTGCAAGGTGGTATTCAAGGTAGATTTTGTATATAAGGAAATCAAATACTTTGAACATATTTTAGTTTTGGGAAAAGCTCAAAATATCAAGATTAAAAAAATTAATGGTGATTAATTCTATCTGTCCTTGTGAATCAGCAATACAATGTATTTGATTTTACTATCTATTAGAAATTGTCATCAAGTTTAAAAACATTTGTTATTGGATCTACCATGAACTCTAATGACATAAAAGTTAATGGAGCATGATAACTTTTGTTCTTTTGCAAATATTTTATATTAACCATTTCTAGAAGTCACTATTTTGGTATTTTTCCGTGTGTGAGTACTCTGTGAGCCCTTACCTTTCCATGTTCACCCTAGCATGTTCCTGTTTCAAATGTTTCCTTCATTCCTCGTGGTCTTTCATGCCTTAAGTAATACTTTTCCACTTTTTCCTGGTATTTCTTCTTTTTGATAAATACTCAGCTATAGAAATAGTACTGATATACCAACACCCTTTACCTAATTGCATGTTTAAATCATCAAACACAAATATGCCCTCACAAATTACTGGAGATTTCTGGTTTGGCGCCTGATGTATTTTCCTTTTGCATTCAATATGGACAGCTGTCAAAGAGAACACCACACTCCAGCACTAAAGACTCAGGTATCGTTATTAAAGAGTTTCTGTGGGGAAGAGCCTCGAGGGCAAGCTGTATGAGGAATGTCTGAGGTCACTTGACTTGTTCAGCCTGGAGAACAGGAGACCTCATTGCAGTCTGCAAATTCCTTCTGAGGGGAAGAGGAGGGGCAGGCACTGATCTCTTCTGTGTGGTGCCCAGTGCTAGGACCTAAGGGAATGGCCTAAAGCTGTGTCAGGGGAGGTTTAGTTTGGATAATAGAAAAGGGTTCTTCACCCAGAGGGTGGTTGGGCACAGCACCAGCCTGGCAGAGTTCAAAATGTTTTTGGGCAATGCTCTCAGGCACATGGTGTGATTATTGGGGATGGTGCTGTGCAGGACCAGGAGCTGGACTTTATGATCCTGGTGGATCCATTACAACTCAGGCTATTCTGATTCTATGATTCCGTGAATCTTTTAGGCTACTTTGTATCACCTTTTCACTCCATTTTTATACTATGAGGTATTTACTGACTTTAATGCAGATGTCTCTGGTTCCAAAGAAGTTTGTGAGATCTAAATTAGTATCTGTGTTTCTATCTGTTTTAAATACATGGTGAAACCAAGGAGAACTTAATCCATTCCAAGGGTGCAGCTGGATTCTGTTTGTTCCCCATATTTCTTAAAGGACATTTGAAAGGTTATGGTGATAGGGACTTTTTCACAGCCTACCTCATTGTTTTGATTTTTATATAATTCATAAACTCAGGTTAACAGACTTCTGCCATTTAGCCTATTCTGTCCTCAAACTTTTTGGAGTCCAGAAAGACAGAATAAATATTGCTGCTGCTGCATTTTAGTGTTGGGCCAGTTGAGAATAATGTATCCCTCTTTTATTACGTTCACTCCACCCTTTGGCTGCTCCCTGCCAAGGGACATGCTGAAAAGAACCTGAAATAAATCTTTATGCTCAATCATCAGTTTGGGAAATAGAACTAGGAGGAAATTTTAGAAATAAGTCTCCTGTCCATGCAGCAGTTAGAGAAAAGAACATAGTACAGCAAAGAGGAGAGGTGAAATAGAGAGCAAAACTGCTGCTGGCCAGCAGCCAGAACAATCCAATGGTGAAGAAGGACAGCCAGGAAGCTGAAAAACTTAGGAAACTCAGGAAAACCAGAGCATCCAGCCTGAAGCCATGAGTTAACAAATTCTTGTGGGAGTGCTTGACTGAGGGATCTAGCACTCCTAGCCCAACAAGAAGGAAAGACAGGTGCAGAACACTGAACCTCATAAGTCATTCTGTAACCACAGTCCAAAGAAAATAAAAACCTCATTAATACTGGAAAAACTGACTTTTGCTGTGCTCACTTTACCAAATTAAGTACTCGTACCAAAAGTATCAAGCTGTACTGGTAAAATGTACTGCATAACCTCATTCTGTGTTGAGTCTCAATTGGTGTAGACTTTGAAAACTCCATTAACTCCAGTGAAATTATATTTATATAAGCCAGCTGAAATTCTAGCTCTCAAAATGCAAAATAAATTTATTTGTTTTATTACTGTTAAGATGAGTGCTCATGGGGCAGCAATAGAAAAAATGTTGTAAAAGCTCACTAATGTAGCTGCATAATAAGGAAACATTGAATTTTTAACGTGCATGAACAAGCACATATGAACAATCACTTGTAGAGTGCTGTGTTAATGTTCATTATGGATTACAAAAGATAATTACTAAAGGTGCAGATTAATGGCTACTTCATAGTAACAGATTGTCAAGCTCTGACAGTGCTGGAGAACTAGCAATATGGAAAAGTTTTGGATATTACTGGCATGTATTTTCAATCTAAATCAATATTTATCAACCAGAGGGAGTGGTATTAATACCACAGAACTTTAGGGACTTGATTAATTTATCTAGTCATAGGCATTTTGAACTCCTTTGTGAATCTGCCTGGTTTCAAGCTGCCACTTCAGAAAGGCCCAAATCTCCTTAAGAGCGTATGATATATATAGAGTTGTTTGTCATCCCCACACAAGTGTCTCAAGCTACCCGCAACCTCTCAGATTGCAATAGATGCCTATGTTTAGCTAATAAAATCAGGCCCCTGATGCCTAGACTGCCAATGTCTATGTTTGAGTTAGATTTTCCACCTTCTTTATTGTCATTAAAGACAAAATGGCATCTCCGCTTCCAAAAAGCATTGATGAAATGTAAATGTTCTCTTCAATAACTGCGTCCAAAAAAACCTGTTCATTCTCCACTGACAAAAGGAGTCAAAAGTAGTCATCTTAGATTATATATCTACATTTTATGGCGTACTGCCATCTAGCACCATAATATTGCTCCCAGAGGAACCTGTGTCTTCCTCTTTCCCTGCTGTCTTGTTTGTCATGATAAAGATTTATGCCACCCATAAAATCCACTAGTACTAATACCAGCTACCACAGGCCCACCTGGCCTGAAACAAAGTGCGATTTTCTCCTTCACCAGTCAAATGATTGACCCTGTGAGACAGCAATTATCTTTGCTAAGAAAGCCTGGGGGATCGCAGCTTAGTTCCATATAGGATATGGCCTTACAGGAAAAATATTTTGCTTTATTTCTTATTGCAGCTGGACAATGTACTTATTGCAGAAACCTTATTTCACAGAGGAACATAACAGGTCTTATTCACCTCATTGTTTAATAAATTAGCTTTCTGAGGTATAAACAGACGGTCACAGCAACTTAAGCTGTTTGCCAGAGAAAACATCTGCTGCTTTTCTTAATAATGCCTTTAAAAGAACATCTGCAAAACATCCTGAGACTATTGACTGATTTTGTCTTCCAGTCTCTTAACACTGAGAAAACAAACAACCCCCCAATATTTTCAACCTTGGAAGAATCAGCTTAATTTTTTCAAGAAGACAAAGAAAAGATGAAGCCTAAAATGATTATAATTTTTAGTAACATATCTGTATACCAAACAAAAAAATACCCCAAAACTGTAATGGAATCTTGATATTTAATGATATGGGAATAAATAAATATGCATGTATGTGTGCACATATATGTATGCACACACATGTAAATATACACCACTGAATTCAGTGGATAACAGACAGTTGCTGATGAGCTGTGTAAGGGTTTATGCATATAGACAGATGGATATCCTTACCTGTTAGTAAAGCCAGAAGCCGTATCCACCCTTGCTTCTTAAAATAAACTTAGTTCAATTACATATAGAACAAACAATATAAAAGATCACAACAAAAAGAATCTTCACACATTTGTGTAGTGTATTAATTACACAGTAAAAAGTTGTCTTCTACATATTAATCCAAGTACAAATGGAGACAGAGCAATGGAGCTATTTTCATACAATAAAATGGATTATGATTTTCTAATTTTTTCCATTTTTTTCTTCAAAGAAAGCTAATAAAATTTGTTGCTATTTTCAAGGTATTTAATTTGCCAGTAAATTAAATAAAGATGATTGTTTATGATAAAAAGTACTTGCTGCCAGACTAAAATGTTGACAGTCTCCAAATCCAAAGACTATAGAGACTCAAGACAGCTAGGTTTTATTTTTAGCATGACAGTACACTATGTGTGTACCACTGCATCATATCTATCAAATTGCTTATTCAGTCTTGAAGTCCTGAATGAGCATTATGTTCCCTGTTGTATTTATTCTGGATGAGGTAAAGTTAATTTTCTTCCTAGCAGGTTGCACATGGTGCTATGATTTGGGTTTGTGACCACAACGGTGTTCATAACACGGGACTGTTTTAGTTATTGCTGAGCAGTGCTTAGAGAGTCATGGCCATTTCTGCTCCTCACCCCACCCCACCTCTAAGCTGGGGGTTCACAAGAAGCTGGGAAGGGACATCTGACCTCAGCTGACCAAAGGGATATTTCACACCATTTGACATCACACATAATGGTAGAAGCTGGGGAAAGAAAAAGGAAGAAGGGATGTTCAGTTACGGCATTTCTCTTCCAAAGTCATTGTTATGCATGATGGGGCCCTGCTTTCCTGGGCATGGCTGAACACCTGCCTGCCCATGGGCAGTGCTGAGTGAATTCCTTGTTTTGCTTTGCCTGTATGTGTGGCTTTTGCTTTACCTATTCGGCTGTGTTGATCTCAACCCACAAGTTTCCTCACTTTAACCCTTCCAGTTCTCTCCCCTATCTCACTTCCGGGGAATGAGCAGGTATCTGTGTGGGGTTGAGCTGCTGGCTGGAGTTAAACCAAAACATCTATAAAGATCAAGCATTGTTTGGCTATAAATTAGATCTTCTATACATGATAAACATAACATTTTATTAGTCAAATTTAGCAGTAAAATTATTTGAAATATTTCTCTACCTATTTTGCTGCTGATAAAATCTAAACTGCATGTTTAGAAAAAGAATAAAATCTTAACTAAACTGAGAGCCAGTGAAGAAGTCAGTTTCTTACAGAGATATTAAGCCTACTGAGAAGAGCACTCTGTGGGCACTGTAGGTTGGAACACCCTCACATTGCGGAATCTACTGTATTAAAGAAGGCATGCCATAGATCTGCTTTATAATATGTAATTAAAAATTCAGTGCCTTGCTCTGCACATTTGGGTCTAGCCAACCTGACCCTCCAGAGGATGTTCCAGGCTGTCAACACTGAATAGTGAAGTGTGAATACAAGCATAAATGTCACACAGAACACCATTAATGACCTGCTCTGGACATCCATGTTACTGCACCGTTCTCTTTAGAAAACACTAATTTGTTATGTAGTACTACATGAAGACTCCTCTGCTGTAGCCAGACACCGAAATGACAGTTATCACAATAACCCTTAGGGATTTTAGTGTTTTGGCCAATATAATCTGTAATTACTAATTCACAGGATCTGAAAATAGCTGTAACATGTAAAACAGTTCAAATAGCAATAGACAACACTATCAGCCACTCAGCTGTGACTGTAGCACTTCCTACTAATGAAAGCATCTAGTAATTTCAGTAGGAAGACCCTACTTCAAAATCCTTAATTAAAAAGCACCATCAATATGCTCTTCCTCATCCAAGCAAATTTCAGGAAAACTGAAGCATAAGCTAATAGAACAGCACCACCAGCCTTTTCATTCCAATTAAGAATTAGCATTTAATTTTCTCGTAATAGAAGAATACTTCTTATTACTTCATCTTCGCCCCAACCACCAGGTTTTGAAGCAAGAATTTGAAATCTAAAGGGGCCAGATTTTTAAAAAGATGTTTAAAGGATGTACTTTTAAAAATTTCCAACAGATAAAAAACCCTACCCCAAAAAAATCATAACTCAGTAAAAAGACTACTTCCTGTTGGACAGTTTATGTCTGGAATTTAGTGTATGAACTTGCTTTCCTGGCTGCACAGAAGATCAGAGTCTGTTGTGGGAAGGCTGTTGCTCACACAGCTACATTTACTAGGGGTAAAGGAATTTCCTTGGGCTAGGACAGATGTAGGTAAAAATGCCCTGAGGTGTAGTATGGCCTAAACTTTGCCTTAGTCTAAGTAGTCTATCTACTGAGCTATGGAATAATGTGCACTGCCCTGATATTTTCATTTGAGTCATCACTCACCGTGAGCCTGGGCATTTAACTGAGCAAAGGCCTTTCTGGCTATGCAAAACTGCAAACACCTGGGAAGTATTTGTCCACAGCATTCCACGTTTACATAGGTCAGGCAGGTAAGTACATTAAGCAACAAGTTTTCCAACTTCTTGCCTGGATGTAAGTACAGACATGCAATCTGATATAATTTTAGCCTCCAAAATGCAATGTTGAATAAGATCCTTGTGTTTAAAGTCATTTACAAGACCGGAATAACTGCATGGTCTTCAATTTCCAAAGCTGCTACAAAAGAAATTCAGCTGTAGTAACACATTCAGAACTTACAATGATGAGAAAATCCCATGTGAAAATTAACAAATAAGAGTTTCATCTGTGTTAAAGAAACAGAAAAAACAGTTTGTTTGTGAAACTTTTTTCCATTTCAAATGCATTACTAAACCTGAAACTTCCCTTAAGAGAGAAAATAATTTTGATAGCGAGAGAAGAAACACAGCCACTTCCAAAAGAATAGAATAAATGACAAAAAACTAAGTACTACTTATGATTAAAGAAAATGTTTGGGGCTGGAGAGACAAACTCGTTTTTGCAGGAAAATTTTAGAGACCTCAGTTTTACGTACGGGTAATCAAAAATAAAATGGTGTTTAAGTTCAGAAGCTGAACAATGAGAACCAAATGTAATGCTGAGTAGGTGTTTTCTAAATGAAGAGCTTCCATTCTATTGTTTATAAGAGTTAAGGATATTCTGGAATATCACACCAGAGAACAATGTTAAAATTGGGAGCATATAATCATTGAGGGATGAAAGGGAAAGGTGAAGAGAGATTTTGGTTCATGGTACAATAGAATTTTTATACTGCTAGGTTTGTTTGAGTTTTTTTAAATAATTCTTAGTCTTAATAACATTTGGAAAATAAGTTTTCTTCCTGTATTTATGTGAATTGAAGTTCCACACACGCCTTACCAGCTCTCAGTAAAAGAAACCCAAAAAGCAACGATACAAAAAAAGATGATTCAGGTGTTTTTGGAATAAGAATTAGCCCAGCTTTCATTAATATTATATTAGAATGATGATGGTTCATAAACTAGAGACCTTCAAAATAATGAAATTATCTAATGAAGTCTGAAATTTAAACTAAATCTATGTTTATTTCAATTGCCATACACTGATATTTCCATTGGGCAGATTGGAGAATGCCTCTGGGATTATATTTTATTGCCTCTTTAATGAGCTATTACAAAAACATTTAATGGCACCATAAAACTTGGCAGGGAAAATAGCACTATATTCCCAGCAACTCGTGATTGCAATTATTTCATTATTTTAGAATTATTTAATGAAATAGAGATCAGTTTCATGAAACCTGTAAAGTCAAAGCACCAAGGGAAGACTTTCAGAAGTGGGACCCTCCAGTTAAACTCATTCAGGTTTTTTTTGCCCACACACTTGTAAACTAATTGTCAACTGCTACACTGAGTGCAACTTTTGAAAATCTTGAGTTACTTAAGAGCTTAAGCCTAGACTCCGTGTGGAAAAGTATTACCTGAATGGCCAGTTCTTTAAGTGGGACCAGAGATATCTACAAGAAATCATAGAAATCTGTGCCAGAAGTATGAACTTTTTGTCTGTACTATCTCTACAGTAACTGAAAGGTGACTTCCTGGTTGAAAACTTCTGGATTTGCGGCATATATACATATATATATTATATATATATATGTCAAAATCCTGCCCTTGTAAGGCGAAGTTTGTAAGCAAGTAATTTTTGTTCCTTCCTGTTTTTGAAAAATAAGAAGTAATAACAATCTCATCCATTTGCAATTATGGTTTAAAATTATTTCTCTTTGCACATTTCTGAATTATATAAAAGAATAATAAGGAAAACAACATTTATTAAATTATAATTGTCTTTTAAAATATAAGACAAAAAAAGATAAAGCAGGATGAAATCTTTCAAGTGTTGAGTACTCACCTGCTGTCATTGAGATGTAACTAATTCAATACCTTTATTTATTAACACATTCTTAGAAAGATGAGGACACTGCATTAGGAACAAGGTTCAGGCTGTCGAAGATACTAAAGTCGACTTGTCATCTAAGCCATGTTAGGAGAGCCCATATACAGAAGCTGGGAACCTCTGTGACAGGTGGGGCCTTTAGAAATCTCTCTTAGTGTGAAATCAATTTCTCTGTCTCTCACAACTATTAAAGTAAGAGATAGTAACTGAAATTGACATAGAAAATTGTTACCTGCAGATTGCATGCTCTTGTCAAATGCCCTAAGTTTTCTATATTTGTTCAGTTTTGTTGCAGGAGTCATCACTCCTCTTGCATGGGAACCAATTGTTCGGAATGAGCTATTAAGCTCTTTGGTAAAATGGAATAAGATTTTGGAAGTGTTCTCATACTACGTTTTTTTTCCTTTTTTTTTTTCCTTTATGGCTTTTCTTGCCCTTTTATCTTGCTGAAGCTACCCATTCCTTAAAACAAGAAAAATGAATACATGAAAGTTGGGATGCAGGTGAATCTAGCCAAACTTAATCTCATCTAATCAAGTTGTGTTCATTTTGCCTAAACAAAGGCTTCAGTCACATGAAGACTTTGAGGGGAGTCAGAACATGAGATTGATAATTCACAACACTTTTCCATGTGAAAATTCAGTTTAAGAAACTTTCACTTACCCATTTTATAAAATGAAAAGATGGACTGTATTTGGATTAAAATTCTACTTTAGATTAAAACAGAAATAGTAGGATGGTTTGGTTTTTAGTTGGTTTTTTTTATACAACATGCATGAGATTTCTTATTATCTGTTTGCTTGCAGTTAATATTTGTTTTAGGTTTGGGAGTTCTTTTTGTGAAAAGCTTTATTTTGCTACCATTTATTTCAGTTTACCATGTAAATCAAGAGTTTTGTTTTAGGGCTAACTCATAAACTGTTCTGAGCTTCTTTCTTTAATTCCAAGCAATACACCTGCAAACCCAGAATTAGGACCCATCTAGCTATAACTGATTTATTTTCCAGTGACTCTCATAGCCTCCAGGCTAAACATCTGTGTAGCCTACACCCTATTCTAAAGAGTTACTTCCTCTTCAGAAGCAGTCATGTGGTGTTGAATTGACATTATGCTCCACAGCCTTTGAAGCACGTACCATTGCCAGAAGTGAAATCAGAACTCCACCCTACACTTCAGTGTTCTGCAAATGTAGTTTATATGGACACTGCAGAAGGGTAATTTGTGTCAATGCGTTGCATGTAAACTTCTCTAAAATGTTGATACACGACTATTGTAGTGGAGGACATAGCATGTTTTTTGGATATGTTATTCTAAATAGCTGAGACTTTTAAGAGTGTATGAATGTAAATGAGATTTTAGGAAATGAGCACTTCTGAAAAAACGTGTCCATTCCCAATGCCTTAGTGCCTGCCAATTGTTTAAGTTTCACTCTGGAAAAACAAACTAGTTTATTTTTATATTTTTATTACTGTACAGATTGTATATATAAACCTTTTAATCTCTGGATTGAATTAATAGTGTATAAAGTACTTGGAAAAGTAAGTATCAATCTCTTCATGCATAGCACCAGAGTGTCGTCTCTGAATAAAACAACAGAGACTACATCTTAAACGACATTTCAAAAACAGAACAAAACTGATATAAACAAATATTAAATATACACGATCTCTCTCCATTCCCAGAAAACTGAATGATTATTTGTATTAGTGACAGGAGTCCTGAAAAGTATAACATCTCAAAGATGTTGTCTCAAAAAAAGGAATCCTTTGTTCTTCAAAGTCAGTGTTTCAGGGATCCCTAAAAAGCGTGATGTCTGCCAATTACTCAAAGAAGAACAACTGATTTGATGCACAAGTTATGGACCTATGTGAAGCTTCAAAAGTTGTAAGGATAGATGCTGTAAAAAATGATGAATTACGTGGTAGGACAAGACTGCCGTTCAGTCACATCTATCTATTCCACTTTTTTATTAGTCAGCTGGTAGAGAGAATCTGTTTCTCTGGTACCTTAACTTCAGAAGGTACCAGTTAAAGGGTTAGAATGGTGAGCAGAAGGCAGGAAGAGCCAGCAGTAAATTAATGAAGTAGAGTCAAGAGAAGCAGAGCAACTGAGAAAATGTTAGGACACAGGAACGTATTAGAAAAAATCAGTAATTTGAAAGTTTGATAATGGTGAGGAAGCTTGATTTGAGTGTTATATGCAGACAAAGAGCTGTAAAAGAACTACTGTAACCCCTGCTATTTTCTTTCAACACAGACATTTCCTTACACACAATTAAAGTAGATTTGGGGGATTAAGAAATAAATGTCTCAGAGCCTGTGGGAATAGAGTTGTTAAATCTAGTGTCTTGGCCACATTCCAGTTTGGATATTGCCCCATTTTTTTTAAAGTTGCATATGGTAACTGTCTGTATTTCCTGTCCTTCACTGACAAGTAGCCTTACTTTATTTTGTCAAATAGCTGCTTATTCTTAAGTAGTTTGTACGTCTTTGGTGTAAAAGATGATATATCCAAGGGTCTGGATCAAATAGATTGCTTGGAATTGCCAAATGGAAGATTTACATGGCAAAAACAGTAAAGGTAAATTCTTCTCAGAGTTTCTGCTGCAATGTGTGTGCAGAGAGCAGAGAAAGGAATATATTCCATGCATTTGAATGAGCTTCTGGCAGTAGGACTTCTATTTTGGTTCTTATTGCAATTGATGAACTTCTCTTTGAGACAAAGCAAGGGATTTGGAGTCCTTTTCATGAGTTAAAAGGTGGCACTTGCATATATTCTGTTGTAAGAGTGGATTTTGATACAGCTACTTTCATCTACTCAACAGTATAAGAATTCTGAGTTTACATAACTTAACCAATTAAAAAAAAAGAAAGAAAATAGAAAAAATTCAATGCTAAGGCAGAACACTGGCCTCCTTAAGTCTTTTCCTGGGCAGTGAGCTGGGTAATGAATTGTGATATCATCTTTACAATTCTCATTAATGAGAAATTAATCTTTCCCTTAGGAAATAAGACCTGCTACATGTCATTAGTCAAAGTTTATAGAATTGCTTGCCAGGACAAATACTGTCCTGGCTATACTTGCACAAGCACAAACAGACATCTTAACTTCTGGGACTGCTTGGCCAGTGCAATAAAATATAGTTATAATCTCAGTAACTAAAAGGGAGGAAATGGAGTAATAAAATAATTACCTCCTTTCTGTTTGTGCCCAAGGACCTTTTATAATTTGTTTCCTATCTGTATTTAGGACTGTTTCCCATGTGATGTTTTTTAGACTAATTATTCTTTTTCTTGGTCTTATTTGTTTTTACTCTTCTGAAGTGAAAAAATGTCATCCTACCAAGAATGCTATTATAAACTTTACCTTCATTGTAGCTTTTGTTCTCGCCTAGCAGCTTTCTCTTCTGCTTCATTCCATCTAAGGTTGATGAGGGTTATAATGAATAGTTTTGAGGGTTATTGAGTGAAGGTAAAGTTCAGGCAGGTTGACTTCTGAATGACCCTCAGTGACAGTTGTAAATAGGGCAAACATTTCTAGTAAGGAACTCAGGCTTACAGTGGCTCACTTCTCTGTTTAGGAGGCTGGGGAGGGAGGAATCGTCTTTACTAGCTCAAACATTTTGCTGTCAAGCAACTTGCAGGTCACATGCTGGCATTTAATTTTAATAGACAGGTTGTGACATTATTCTAAAAGAAATAAAAATAACATTTTCACAGCCTGAGGTAATATAAGAAGTCTTGCAGTAACAGAACACTTCATCAGTACAATATCAGGGGCAAAACAGCTGCATAATAGCAATGGATATACAGAAGTAAGTGAATTCATAATAATACTTTGGAGTTTGTGCTTATTAGGGATATTCTAAGACTTTTTATCATGCCAGCATTACATCATTCTATGGACCAGGCTAATTTAACGTTATAGAAGCATTAGTTAGAATACCATTGCCCCTTGACACATGACTTCAGAGAGGCACACAAATGCTAACACTTTCTAAGACTCTGTAAGTAAATATTTTCTTTTGGTGCTTAAGATGTTGGAGTCTTTTTCATTAAAATAAGTGTCTAAGATAAAAAGGATTATTCCCACCTGATTGTGTTAAATCAGGTGGAAGAATGAGATTCTTTGAAAACTGCATGTGAATATTGAAGCATCAGTGCTGATATCAGCCCTGAATGAATTTCAGCAATTTCATGTGTGTATTGTTTCTAGAGATGAATGAAAAAATCAGGACGTATGTAATATGAAAAGACATGTGGTGGAAGTATGGATGGAAATGAGAGTGCACTTTAAAATAAATATTTTAGCCTGAAGAATCCCAAATGGATTTCTAAAAAAATTTATCTTCAGAGGTATTTCAGTTTTTGAAAATAGACAAAAATATAACGTTTTAAAAATGTAAGTATTTTATGGCCTTATTTTATGGCAGAGGTAGAGTTGTTTGCATGTCCTAAGCAATTATTTTGATGCCTATGTATATATAAATTTCTTTTAACTGTTTTTCTAAAAGGTGCAATGCCATTGCAGTTATTTAATCCTAAACTTGACTCCAACTTAGTGTAGCCTTTGTGTGCAGCCATTGTTCAGTGATTATTTTGACAATGTACACAATCTATTTGCAGAGACAAATACAAGCACATGAAATTATCAAAACTGGGTCAGAATAACACACTTTATTTTGCTGTATGAATTAATGAGTAATATAAGAATATTTGTGGGAGCTGTGTAATTACCTGTTCCATTACCAGAAGACTGCACCATTATCTGTATTGGTGTGGACATGAGTGCACAGGCAATATAGTTTAGAAACAAACGCTATTTTTGTGATCTAGGTTACTGAGGAGGTGGTGCATGCAAGTCGTAAAGGAACAATTGCCATGACTTGTTTTCTCAGCCAACTGCATGCTGTTTGGCAAGTTAACAGGGGAGAATTACACGGGTTATATATAATGGAATGTCTGAACAGCTGCTGTGGTGAGAGCAGTCGACAGGTTTGTCAGCTTTTAGAGTAATTAGCCCAGCAGGAAATCCATTCCCAGGTGCCTACTGGAAAGAATCAAGTTTGATGAGGCAATGACGGGTAAGAAAATGAGAAAGGAGATGTGTACAAGAATCTCTCACTTTTTATAGAACAACAAACACTTTCCTGAAATTTATGAGGTTGAGGCATAAGAACAGAAATACTATTTCAGTCCATTTATCCATCTAGATCCAAAGTCTGTCTCCAGAAGGCTCTGACTGGTCATAAGCAGGTACTCAAGGAAGAGCATGGACATATGAGAGCAGGCATATGGCTTCCTATTATACTCTCAGATTCAACAGAGTTCAGCTCAGGGGTTTCTGGACTCCCTCCCAGCTGACTTCTCTCCTTAATCACCCCAGTGCACAACTCTTCCAGGTGGCCATCCAAGCTTCTCATGAACCTTGTCAAATCTTTACAACCATAATGTCCTTTGGCAAGGAGTTCCACAGCTCTGCTGCCCATTGTTTAAAAAAATACTTGCCTTTCTTTCCTCCAGATTCATACCTTCCTTGTTTCTGCCAGTCGTGCCTTCTCCTTTCACTGGAAGAGATTAAGGACTGTCAGCTCCTATGCCTTCTCTTCCTTATACACATGAGTATATGTATACCACCCATACTCACCCTTTCCCAAGCTGTGTCTTTTCCATGGTGACATATCCCAGCCCATTTAAATTTTACACACACAGAGAAGTAATTTCATACACTTTTTATTTGCTTTGCCTTTCTGCAAAACTAGCTACTGAATAAAATTGCATTTGATTGGATAAGTGGAGTAATCACAATCTAATCTTTGCTCACTTTATATTAACTAGTTTCATGTAGTTCAACAAGATCGAATGCTAGGTCATGCACCTGTGCTGGAAATATCCCAAACGTGGACACAGGCTGGGTGATGAGTGGATTGAGAACATTCCTGCAGAGAAGAACTTGGGGATATTGGTGGATGAAGAAGATGAAAAACGGAATATGACCTAGTAATGTGTTCTTGCAGCCCAGAAAGTCAACTCTATCCTGGGTTGCGTCAAAAGAAACATGACCGGCCCCTCTGCTCCACTTGTGTGAGGCCACACCTGGAGACTCTGTTTAGCTCTGGGGACCTCAGCATAAAAAATGCATGGACCTGCTCCAACAGGGCCATGAAGATGGTTGTTGGGATGTAGCACGTCCCCTGTGAGGACAGACTGACAAAGTTGGCATTATTTAGCCTAGAGAAGAGTGGGTTCTGGGAAGAACTTATAGAAGCCTTCCAGTACTTAAAGAGAGCCTACAGCAAAGCTGGAGAGGGACTCCGTATCAGGGAGTGATGAGAAGTAATTCTTCTATGACTTTATGATTTACCACTCAGGAAAATTACTACTGGTCATCAAACACTTAAACGACGTGGCCTTGCCAAAGAGTCCGGATTGAGTGTTCCAGAGGAATTTAGTAAACATTGCTTGTGTTGGCCCATATTAAATATTATTTTATGTGAAACAAATGTATTTTAAGAATGATCAAACTAATGGAATAAAATCAGTCAAATATCAGTCGAAAATTATGTGTTGTTATACTGAAGAAGGCACAGGTTATAACATTATTTGGAGGTAAGGAACTTATGCAATAATTCCATAAGTTTCAGGGATTTTACATCTGAGATGGGCCTCATGATGCTCTTTATTG
The DNA here is from genome assembly GCA_013400235.1 of Oriolus oriolus. NCBI lineage: Eukaryota > Metazoa > Chordata > Aves > Passeriformes > Corvidae > Oriolus > Oriolus oriolus. The sequence continues at coordinate 140,077 of VXBT01013462.1, read as the reverse complement.
TAAAAAAAAAAATCAATTTTTGTCAAAGAATTCATGTACAGAAATCTAAAAGCTGTAAACTGGGCTAGGTGGAATCACTTTGATGCAATCATGGTTCAAAATAGATTGATTTCTGAGAAAATAGGTATCAAGTTCTCAGGCAGATTTCCCTTATACATTAGACAGAAATCTAAATCAAGAAGGGAAGTTGTTAAGCAATACTGAATATTGCAAGACCTAACTTTCTGGTTCCTGTCCCACAGCCACATCCGTATTTTAAATTAGGTGCATAAGCTGCTTTTATAGTGTCAAGGGGGAGCCAGATACCTCAGAAACAGATCCAAAACAATCAACATGCTAGAAAAACAGTTTTGGGCCACAGGCTTCAGATACCAGTATTAAACTAGAGGTTGCCTAACAGTTTATAAAACATGTTTTCATACAAATGATGTCTTTGTAATTTTGTATTGTGCCATCAGCAATATCTAGTGTCTAGATATCTAACTGCATTATGACATGTAAATTCACTCTATGTATCAAATCAGAAGTAAATACACTGCTCAATTTTTAAGTAATGAGAAAAACACATATAGCTCTTAGCTGATTTTTTTTAAACTATCTCATCATTATAAGAAGCCTTGAAGTATTTATGAACAGAAAATAGAGATATTAAATAAAAACACATTACTTTCTACTGTGTTGTTAGTTTATTTGAATACACATTGCTAAATATCCAGTACAGAAATGAAGCAGAAAGGTTTATAAGACTCTATATCATTCTTCTGACCTGGCATTCCTGGCAGAAAAGTAGGAAATGAAATGTCATTACATTCTGTGCATGAGAAGTACTTTAGGACCCTGGAGCCCTGATTTATTATATTTTTTGAGGATCTTTATTTTCCTGCTAATTTTTCCATTAGCAACTCAGCAGCTTTTGGAGAAACTTTCTAGTGTTATGGCTGTATTGATTGCTGCTTTACGTGAAAAATGTCCTCTTTTCTGTTACCACCTTATCCTGTTGCGCTAGGCAATGTTCAGCAAGCTATATTTCATTCCTTTCTGCTTTATGTTGTGCCATATTTTACTCACACCTCATTCCCCTACTGCATATCTAATACCTGTTTATTCAATAACCTTGGAATTGTCAGTCTTTGTACCTCAGACACTCTTAAAGTGAATTCAAAGAATCATTGGCCTTAAAATCTTGTGTTTCAAGGCATAATACCAGGGTCTGTTTCTTTAAAAATAGCTCCAATACAACTCTCTCAGCTTATTTAATGCTAAGGAATCTGGAAGATGCAGTCTCTGAGGGTAAACTGGTTGGAGATGCTTGGTGGAAGTTAAGAAAAAAAAGAAAGCTACTGCTTTGAAAGGAAAAAGAGACCAAATTAGTGAGCAAGGGGAAAAGCTAACGTCTGACTACAAAACAGCTAGAAACTTTCTAAAGGGGTGAGATCCTTGTTGGTGTGCTTCCTTTCTGTTTGTCAGGGGTTTAGATGAGTCTGGGAAGAAAACTACTAGGAATAATGCCCTGGGCAATACTGCAATTAGGAAAACTGAGAGCAGGCTGAGTATGCAACCTGAAATTACAAAAATCATAAAAACCATGAAGATCCAGAAAGGGCTTACTGAGGGAGATGTTTTGGGGAAAATCTTTGACATCTGAGTATGTAGAACACTTGGAACTCTCCACAGAAATACAAAATATATTTGAACATTTTCCTCAGGGCACAATCCATCAGGGGAAAATACCAAGCCTGTGGAGGTGCTGCTGAGCAGAACTAACACATGTTTCTAGGCATAAGAAAGACTAGGATGACCTTTTGAGTTTTAGCTGAGGTTTTCTTTTCACTGAAAGGGAAAAGTTTTTAAATCAAACAAAATGACTGGAAAGTAAAATACACCTGAAAGATATATGTGAAATCACTGAAAAAGGCCGCTATTAAAGATGAGGAGTTTAAAAGAAATGTTATGTGAGGATACAGTTCATTATATGATGTCCGAGTGCCTTAGCTAGATGTGTCAGTAGTAGAAGTTTGGTGTCACTTGGCCCATATTGCTGATACTGTGGGATTACTGGGGTTGTTTTAAAAAAAATTTTGAAAATTATGAGCATATCACATTCTATTTTAAAACATTGAGAATTTTCAAAAGATTAATGTTTTTTTTCCAACTTCTAGACAGAAGAAATGAAGACAGTAGAAAGCTTCTTTCTCTTAGATACAGTTAGAATTTCAAATTTTTACTTAACCTAGACCTGGATGACCATTTGACAGAACATTTGAACATAAATGAACTTAAAACCCACAAACCCCAGACTCTACAGATGTGGCATATGTGGTCTCAAGACCAGTGCTATATGTCAGGAATCCACATATATTCACAAGGACACCTTTTAGCCACAATTTAAAAATGATATGAAGGTGTTGAGTATGCCCAGAAGAGTGCAACAAAGCTGGTAAGCTGGAAGGCATTTCTATAAGTAGTAGTTGAGAACACAGCATTTGTCTAGTTTGAAGAGGAGCAGACTAAGGGGCAGCCTCAATGCTCTCCACAGCTTCCGGAGAAGGGAAAGTGGATAGAGAGGCACTGATCACTTGGTATCCAGTAATGGGATACATGGCAATGATTCAAAGCTACATCAGGAGAAGTTCAACTTGGCATTAGGAATCATTTCTTCACTGAGGGGATGGACAACCACGAGAAGAAGCCTCCTAGAGAGATGATCAGTGCCCTATGCCTATCAGTGTTTGAAATGCCCTTGGACAATGTCCTTAATAATATACTTTCACTTTCGGACAACTGAAATATTTTGTTCTGTTTTATTTTGTTCTCTGCTGTTCTAATCTAATCTCTTTATACTGTTTGAGGATTTGTTCCAAACTTTCCATTTACTTTGGATCCATAAAGGTGGTAACACACGATCTTTAAAGAATTAAGTATGCTTTATTCTTTCTTTTTTGAAAGACATAAGATGCAGGATGCAGTGTCAAACCACTACCCCTCCACTGTCCAGCTGCAGAGGGTGATGCCATGATGATTTTTTGCTTTTTCTTTTATACCCCTTTTATATACCCTTTTATATACCTTTTATGTATTCTTAGTGCTTTTAGCCTACGTTATAATTCTTTAAGTTTGACAACTTCCCTTAGACCGAGTAATCTGTTAAGCCAAGAGACCAAACATTCTGGAAATCCCAGACACCAAGGTCCTCTCCAGAGCACATTCTGTAAACAAAGATAGGCCCATCCAGGGGGAAGGTTCCTCGGATGAGGGGTCTTGCTGGAGTCCCTCACTGGGGAATCTTTGATAGATATGCTAATTTTTGCAAGGCATATAATTGTATACACATCACATTGGGTGGGGCCATTTTCTTCAGTGGGCATTTCGGGGTGCACTTCGATGTGCATTTCAGCACACCTGAGGAACCTTAAATAAATACCGAGGTAAAGCCCTTTTCCCCTCTTAACTGTGTTCAGCTCTCTTAATTTTAAGACCAGGAAAAGGCATCAAGGGGTGTGATAGAGAGGCTTTAGTGGGTGCCCAGCATTCAGCCAGCATCAAGGCAGTACACTTAGGTTTGGCCCAGAAGAGTAGTGCATAGTGCTTTACTCAGTTTTTGTGGCTAGGCTTGCATGGGATAGAGGCATGGGTAAGGGCAGCCTGCATCTGAGGGAGTTGCATATCCAAAATGAATAAATTTCAGACTTCTACTGAGTTTAGGTATCTGCTGGACAGAAATAAAACCTTTTAGTTTTGGCTTTAAGCCTTTCTCACTGTAGGATCTGCATCTGGTGCATTTGATTATTGTGCTGTCTTGCCAAGATTTTTCTTCATCTTGATAGTGTCCCTAGAAAATTAGAAGTTCCTTAAAAAGATGCTGATATAACTTAATTCAGAATATTTTTGGCAAAATTCCTCACTGCATGACTTTAAGGAAACCTTGCAGTCATGAGATAAAAGTGAAGCTAAATAGTTGTTTCAAAAGTAGAAAATGAAGAGCATAGTTAAATAATCGTATCTTTTACTGGGCAGGGCTTATAATGAGATTTTTCTTAGAAAACTTTATTTAGACACTGAAATCCTGCAGTTTCTCTATTCTATAGTATGGAATATAAAAACTGGCATTTTTATTGCTCCTAAATCACAAATTCTGGAATTGCTAGGTCTAGGGGGAAGGCATGACCCAAGGTAAGAAGAAGCACATTTCGGTATTCTTAGTCCTGGGACAGACCAATTGGAAACCCAAGAAAAACTTTCTTTAGAAATCTGATTTGTATTTCTTAGGCTTTATGATGCAACTTGAAAGTAATTCTTTTGATCTAGTGCACACAGAGAAATTGTATTTTCATCAGATTGGCAGTTTAGAACTGCTTTTGCTGCAACTACATTGAAATTAAAAAGCGCTTGTTTTTTGCCTAATACACTAAAAGCTGTGATAGATACTGTATGTTAAACAAAATACAGTACGCAGAAAGAATTGGTTGAGAAGCAAAAGCAGCTCATCTTTCATCTATCAGTGAAAATATATAGTACATTTCTGCTGAATGCCAATATTTCTTTCTTCAAATTTTCAGACTCTTCAAATTTTTCTTTTCACACAACTTGTTTGACAAGAAAATCACAAAGTAATTTTTAAACTTGCCTTTCAGCATAGTCCTTGTGAGACATAGTGATGTGATAGTTTACTGAACACCCCATTGCAGAGGAGAGATAACAACCTGCTTCTGTCTGTGCACATTCCTCACCTCACAAACAGAGTTCTGCCTGCCTGTTTATTCAGGCAAAAGCTATTGGACATCTTGGCTCAGAATGAGACTGCAAGACAAAAGACACGGGAGAAGTTGTTAAGAAGCTGTTTTTCTTCCCTTATATGAAAAAAAGTAGTTGAGTGGAAGTTAAGAGACCTGCTTCCTGGAAATTATTTTTCTTCTTTTCTAGTTCTGTAATTTCATGTTTAAATATCACATTCCTTCTATGTTAGAAAGACAGATGTGCATACTTCTGTTCACCTTCACCTGAAAATATATCCACATTCTGAAACACATGCTCTTTTTAAATTTGCAAATATCTTTTTGGTATGTCACAGGCTGTCTATCCAGCTATATGGCTGCACTGTTGCAATGTTTGTTCCACCAGAAAAGGTCAAATTTTTCTTTTTATTTTTTTATTTCCTCTTATTTTTACAATGGAAAACACCTGCTGAAATTTTGTGCTAAAGAAAAAGACATGAACTTTCAGAAAAAAAAGCAAAAGCACAGTTTTCTGGCTCTTTTGACCTCCATAAACATGAGATGCATTACAGCTGAAGCCTGGAAAAGTCATCATAAGTTTCATAATAAATGCAGTACAAGTGTGCAGCCTGCAGGCAATTCATATGAAGGTGAATTGGTGTCAGAAAATGATTGCAGAAAGAGGAATGAATCTCTAGTTATTGAAATAAATTCATCCACTGCTGAATGGCCAGTCCAAGTTTATACAAGGATAAGAAATGTGTATATGGGATGGAAAAAGGAGGAAGACTGAATGAGAAACAAAGATAAAAATGAAAAAAATTACCTAACTTTATAATTCATTGAAAAGCTATATTTTTTATTTTGATCAGTCTCTTCTCTTTCCTCTTTCTACCCAATCAGTGAATAAAAAATACTGACATGCTTGATAAAAAGAGCATGTGAATATGTCCTGACAAATGTAGTCATGGGGAATGATATTTCAAGTTGCTTGTAAGAACATAACCTTTGGATGCTGACATTTTCTCCTGGTTACAGTCACTTCATTTAGAAACTTAGTTATGCTTACCCCACTGGTTTGGGGCCTGTCAGGATAATGTGAGTATATAATTTTCAACTGTAATATGATGTTAATGATATTGCCAGTTCTATTGTCATCCTACTTTTCTCTCCTTCATCTTCTACCACCTTTTCAAATTATTTAATTACTGGAAAACTTCTAAAACTATCTTTAAGTAAAGAATATATTTAAAGAATTTAAATTAATTAGAGTAATTAAAAAAAATTCTCCCTCCATTTGACCTCCATTCAAATACTAGAAGTTACAGCTTTAACCACGGTATCTCTGCAAGATACAGCATGAGACTTATGTGCTCAACTGTTATGGCTTGTGGAAATTTGCATTTTTTGTTAACTATTTTTTTTTTAAATCAACTAAAACACTATTTGCACATGACAGTTTTTCCCAGTTACAAGGGTTCCCTGAGAAAAACAGAGAGCTAGAAAACAAAACCGTGCATTAACAGCCAGTGTATGAACCAGGGAATCAGTGGGCCATCAGAGATGCAAGAAAAAAGGAAATTTTTGGAGCTCATAAAGATGCTTCTCTCTGGAATTTGTTCCTCACTCCTGTGCTAATTAATTTCAACTTAATGACCCTCAGAGATGCTGGAAGGCTCCTCTGTTTGATGAGTTTGTCCTCTGAGAGACATTAGAAAAAAACAAGAGAGAAATAGTTACTCTGAGGTCATTCAGCATTTGGCAAGTTTTGCAGAGACTTGCCAAGTCCTGCTTGTTTGAATGAAGTGAAGCTACAACTTTTCTCCTAGTTCTGTAAAAGAGTGAGATGATAGGACAGCAGAAACAAAATAAAACCTCATGGGATTCTTTCATTTGGTTGGTGCAAACAATCACAGTTTCTTTAACATTTTATGAAAGCCTTTTCAGTATGACTTGAATCAATGTGTCATGTGATTTGTATGAGTCTAATTAAGATATCATTGGCTGAGCTGAATGAGAGTGTAGCTTGTATAATTTGACTCCAAATTTCTATTCTGAGCATCCATGAATTCATCTAAATAAAAGCACAGTAGACAAGTGTCTTCTTACACCTTTGTGTAATGGCAATCCTTTGTATGGGGTAGTACTACTTCAGTTATTCTTTATTTACACTCATGGCGTGAGAACACAGCCAGAGCACCTCTGTCTCCTGTTCCTAAATGCAAAACTGTGTCCCCATACTGTGCTGTTTCCACACAGGCGTGATTTTGAAGATACAGCAAGTATGACACTTAGCAAACCTTAGCTAGGATAGAGTTTCTAACTGGAAAAAAAGCTGTCAAAACAAGATGTGTGAAATTCATAAACACATCTAATTTTAATAGATATCGGATAATAAAGTTGGCTATGAGGCATAAACACACAAATTCCTTGTGTATGGAAAACAAAAGTATGAAATTATTTCACAGGGTAAAGCATAAGGGGTAGATGTTCTTTACTGTGAAATAGGAGTTACTCAGGTGATATTGTTGTTAAAAAGTGAAAAACATTTTTACAAGAAAGGAAGCACTGATCTAGGAATATCTTTCAACATTATACTTGGGGTGAAGCCAGAGGAAGTAAATTTTGTTAATAGAATGTGTGTCCTTGAATGCCAGAGCACATGTAGGTAAGCCTATTTTTATTTTTCTGGACTGCACATGAAGTTTTTGGATGGCCTCAATTTGGAGAAGAAAGTGAAGGTTGTTTAATTAAACAAAACTTCTTTTTTTTTTTAAGGAAGGACGTAATTTAGAGGTTTTGAAGTTTAGGGGGTTTAGGGTTTCTTTAAATTATTTTTGCTGCTGTTTGATAAAATCTGGTTCTTTTTTCCCCCATCCTTAATAATGAGACACTGTTTAAAATATTCGTAGGTCAGCCTATCATCAAGAATGCAAAATCTAGCATTTCCAAGGCCATTTTCAAGGCCCTGCGGCATCAACAGCCTTGACTGTTCATTTCCAGTTTACCCCAGGGCTCCTGCCACCCTACCCACAGCCCAGGACCCCATGTCACCCATCACCAGTGCCATCAGACACTCCCACAGCCCTGCCTTGCCCAGCCACAACCCTGCTGAGCCTGGCCCACCCACAGGCCCACATCCAGCCGGGTCTTGGTCTATCCCTGTCCCCAGGAAGAAGCCTGATGGCCCCCTGCTCCTGGACAGGGGGATGGGACAGGACCTGGATGCCAGGCTCTGACCTGATGGAACCCTAGGGGACCTTCAGCCACTCTTGACCCTGGCCTACAGGGAGATGTATGTCCCTCTCAGCATCCAGACAGACACTGCCAGGACTTTATAGCACCAGGAAACTAGTTAAACCAGAACTTGCTATAACTTTGAGACTGTCCTTTTTGTAGGAAAAGTAGTGTGCAGTGTCTAGACTTCTGGCATGAAAGTGTCAACTCATCAATTCTGGATGTTAGTAGCCCTATCTGAAGTCTTATCTTACTTTTTTTCATCTTTCACAAGTCCCTTCTTATTTTTTAAACTTTCAGTTCTATTATTCAGGCAGTCATGTTTTATACTACACATATGAAAATATGTAGTGGTTTAATTTGCAGCTTTTAATCTTTTGTGAGATAAGAATTAGAAGTAGGGAAAGCAGGCACAAACTTTCAAACCACGACAAAATAAAAGGATTGGCATGGGAGAGGAGGGACAAAAATAGACAGTTCAGTTATTCCATAACAATGATTTCAAAATTACATTAAAGCTATTATTTCTTCATAACTTACACTGAGAGATTTAGAGTTATAAGTATTTATAAAATATTTATAAAAATATTATATGTCTTTAACTTCAAGTAAATGTTCTTAACTTCAAGTAAAGTATAAAGAGACAGTCAATGTACCATTCAGACATTTCCTTCTTTTTTTTTCTCAGTATTTCCTCTGGGGAAAAGAAAAATTTAAAAAGTGCAGAGAGTCTAGATTTCTTCCTGAAATTTTCAACAGATCCAACAGGAACAGAAAAGACTTTAATTTTTGCCAGAGACCTCTGGGACATTTAGTCCTGGACACAGGAAATAAACTTTGTATTTAGGTCAAAATTTCTGTCATTTACAGTCACAGAAATTATAACTGAACTTAACCTCGAGAGTAACATAACTGATTCCTTTACTTTTAAATTAACTCTGTCCAAACTCTTCCTACCAAATACTTGTCAAATCTATCCTTAAGAACCTCCTGTAATGGAAACCTGTTTGGTTTTTTTTTTCCCTGTGGACACCAAGAATAAATTATTCCCTTCTTCTTTGCAACAACAACTCTTTTTCATACAAAGACTATACTCTTAGACTTGTACAGATTAAACAGTGCTCATACCTACAGCCACTCTTTGTAGGTCATATTTCCTGTTCTGCACGTTTTTTGTTACAGGCTCTCTGGTTTATGACCAAAGCCGAACTTTTTTTCCTTTCAGTCTTACAAGCAACACTCCTGTTTATACATCTCAGCACTTGTCCCCCTTCCTGCTGCACTTTGGCAACTGATTTATGTTCAGATTTGAAACTGTCAAAGACACATTGAAGAACCCTGATCAAAACTCTGTCACTATGATGGTTAACCTCTGATTTAGTCAGTGTGTACAGTTTTCTAGCAAGCTTTGCTCCTACTCTATCACTTTTTTTTGCTTTGTGCCATGTGTCCTAAGTGTTATTGCAAGGTCATCTGAGCCAACGCCAAAGTTAGAAAGAGAGAGTGAGTTACACTCCTTCAAACCCGTTTTTTGCTTTTCCAAATTGCATCGCTTCAAAGTGATTTGTTCTTAACATTATCTTTGATTTTTCCAAAGGCTATGGGTAGATCTGTTTGTGTACACTTCTGGGAACTAAGATTGGCCTACGTAATCAGGAAGCTTCTTCCCTCTTTCTGTTTCTGTCTGTCTTCTTCTCCGTGTGTCTCCGTGTGTTTCTCTGTGTCTCTGTCTTTCCGTCTCTCTGTCTCTCTGTTCTTCCTTTTCTGCTTTGGAAATCCAACCGTCCTTCAAGAGTTCTCAAAGTTAATAGTGAATAGTTGACATTCCTTTGAAAAATGCTTACTTCCTCCAGGTGAATTTCATTACATTTAGGAGTTTGAAGTGATCCAGTTACTAGTGTATGAACACTAGTGTTAAAAATGGGGGATGGGGAATGCCTCCACAACTCATTTGAATATTTTGCATAACTCTTGGATAATCTTGAATCTTAGCAGAAGATTTTGCAACCAAGATGAGATTTTGCAGCCTCAGAAATCTTTCTCTCTTCAGTAAGCACATGAGGCATGGGAAACTTGAGGTCGCTGGATTCACAATGCAGTGGGAGCCAGCAGGGGGAACATTTGAGAGGAACAGTAGTGCTCATCAGCCAGCTCGCCTCTGGGGTGCAATTTCACAATTAGCTTCACTCCTTTTAAACCACACTGATGCAGAAAGAGATAATTGCCCCTGTGTTTCTTTTGGGAGCAAGGACAAGAAATATTAAATGAAGCCCTCTCTCCTTCTCCCTTCCTATTAGGCACTGATAAGACATCTGCATGCTATCACACCTGGATTCATTAATGCTCATGTATGAACTCAGCAGCATGAGCGTGGCTGACGTACTCACTTCTACAGAAAGCTTTCTGAAGATGAAATACTATTAGCTGGTAGAGGAGAAGGTCATGACTTAGTTGTCACATGAAATATCAGAGAATGCTCACTTAGTTAACAGATATGCTTTTCAGATTTAATTTGTTTTGTGTTTAATCTGTTAAATCATATACATGATGATGTGTGCATTTGAAGGGTGATGAAACCTATGTCTGGTATGGATTTGTGGCAAGAAAAAGCAGAGATAAAATATTAATTCCTTTTTATATGTATCAGAATACATGATAGCACCAGGATATGTGCTAGAAAGGCCAAAATATTTCTTCTTTTTGAAATGGAAGTACCAGTACATGTACCTGGGCCACTCAGCTGGAAAGCAGACGTGCAGAAAAGAACAAGTGAGTCCTATTGGATACCAAGTTGAAGACAAACCAGCATTGTATGCTTATGGCAAAGAAGGCCAATGGTATCCAGGGCTGGATTAGGCAAAGGACTGCCAGCAGGTCAAAGGAGATGGTCCTCCCCTTCAGGGCTTACTCAGCACTGGTGAGGCCATACCTGGAGTCGTGTGTCCAGTTCTGGGCTCCCCAGTACAGAGAGGTATGGCCCCAATGGGAAGAGTCCAATGAAGGGCCACAAAGATGACAAAGCCTTCTTGTGAGGAGAGGCTGAAAGACCTGTGACTATTTCACCTACAGAGAAAAAGTCTCAGGGGGATTTTCTCAATAAATAGTAGTACCTGGAGGAAGAATATAAAAAAGGCAGAGTGAGGCTCTTCTCAGTGGTTCCCAGTGGCAGGACAAGAGACAATGGGCACAGAGCAAAATGCAAGTGGTTTCATCTGAACAGTAGAAAACAACTTTTTACTCTGAGAGTGATCAATTACTGGCACAGATTGCCTGTACAAGTTGTAGAGCCTCCATCTGTGATGTATTTTCTTGTTTGTACCAATGTGAAGAAAACAAAAAACCTGAAACTACAGGAATTGTTTCTGAAGAGTAAGTTACTCTACAGTGACTCAGTGACTAGTTAATTAAGTTCTCGGGCTTCTGCTGTTGAAAGTTAGCTTTCATTAAAGAGACCCTAATATATAATGCACAGCTTTCAAAATAGTTCTTCTCAATTTATTTGAATAAATTACAGCAAGTACTCTAATACCATCTCAAATATTTGACTAGGTTTAGTTGGAAGCACAGATTCACAAATATGTCAGGTGTTCATTAATCAAAACACGAATGGATAGTGGGACACTTCAGCTCAGCTTAGGAGAAGTGATGATGAGGTTTTTGAGTTCTGCTGTCTGCTGTGCTGTTTTCTAGGTAAATCCACTAGATGGCATGCTGCGCTTCAAAATAGACACTTCTACACTTTATATAACAATATTTTAGTAACTTTTATGATAAATACCCTTCATTTTAAAGATGTAGAGCAGCAGAAAGAAGATAGACACACATACTATAACTGGCCTTTAATGAGTCAGATGCAGAAACCATGGAGCTGTCACTATTGCTTAAATTTGCACAGATACACAGGTGCAGAATGATTGTAACTGTACCACTTCGGTACTGAGAAAGTGTCACTGCACTCAGTAAGGCAGGAATTATATCAATCTGATGCTACAGTTACTCCAAAAATTTCTTAGTAAAATTCTTACATTGGCTGGTTTAGACTTCATTAATTTATCATTAAGTAAAAATTGCATCTAAAAAACAGCAAACATGAAATCCTTCTAATCAAGCTACATTGAACATGCATTTATTACTGTATCTCTGAACTCCTCAAATTATGTCCCACTATTTTTTCATTCTATGATACAAAATTAAGAGCTAGTAAATTGTTTTTTAAGCTGTTAGTTAAATGAAGATGAAAATTTGATTTCCTAGTACATCTAAATGCAAAAATTTGTTTTCTTATAAGTTTGAATCCAAAATTCCTGCTCTTTAAGAGTTTGCCATTTAAACCATGTAGTTATATCACTGATGTAAAATATCTAAGATAATTCCTCAGTTGTTACTCTGCAGTCAGGTTCAGTATGTGTTACATGTAACAGCCAGAGATAATGGAAGCCTTCATTTGAGCAGGACCACTCATACTGGGAGGATTCTTCAACTCAGTGGGGAAGTAACTAAGTAAATTATAACACAGAGTGAGGAGGGCAAGGCGAACTCAAACACCTGAGGTACAAAAAGCCAGGATCATGAAAGGCTGAAGAGGCATGATAGAGGAAACTGTAACAACCTAAGAAGAAAGAAAAAGGAAGGGAAGAATATCTAAAGGATATATGAAAATGGAAATCAAGATTTATAGGGAGATTGAAAGGAGGATGCCTAAGGAATAAAAAATTAAAATTTAATTTAGAAACCAAAAAGCAACTTTCATAAACAGCTTAGCTTGAGACAGAGCTATGCCTTCTTCAAGGTTCCTCATAACTTAGATTGTCATCTCAGACGGGAGCTTATAACTATCCTCGACATTCTTAAAAGCCACACCTTTACTTTTGAATTTCCTTTTTTTTGTTATTATGGTACTACATGTAATGTCAACATATTTGAGTTCAATTTCACTCACTGAATGGGTAAATTCAAGGGAAATAAAAATACCTAATATACTGGGTCTTCTCTATTCAGAGGACATTCTTATTTAAATGAGACTCTGTTTTGAAGAGTATACTCTTTAAAAAAAATCAGCAAACCACACCCCTCCCTGCCCACCTCCAAAAAATGCCCACTACTCAACACATGGATTTCTATATGAAGTATAGTTGGTATTCTGGAACAACAACAACAACAAAATCTGGCCCTCCAAATGCAACCAAAACTTGAGGATCTTTGGATGTTTCTCCTTTCTCTGTACTGCTATAGCCAGAAATGGGTACTTGAAAGTTTGATTAAACCATGGTCTTATTTTTTATTTCCACTGGCTTCCGTAACATTACACAGATTGTACTGAGATCAACATTTATAGAAGTTTGATTTTGAAGGTGAGAATTATACAGTTATGATTCTACACCAGATCTAGACAAAAGTAACTAGACTTGAAAATAATTAGTAAATCTATAGAAGTCATCCTTAAGATTGTATAGATAAAAATATAGGTTCTGAATGATACTCAGATAAACTGTCTGAAATATGAATTACTTGATAGTGAATATGCTTTAGAGACATAGAACTGTTTTTCTTCTGATCATACCTTTTGTGATTTATGATTTATAACTAGTGGAAATATCTTGTTTTTAAATCCAAAAACCCCACCGCGTTCTGCACAAGCGTCTAGCTATTCAGATACAGATATTCCTGAGCATGAGTTTTAATTTTACCATAAATAACACCACAATATCTTGATGTTTGCGATACTTGTATTTTGGTTTTTGCTTTTATGAGGAGTTGCTGAGTTCAGTAGCTTGATGGAGGCACTGCTGCAGCTCCCACTTCCTAGATCCAGCTAGAAGTGAAGCTGAGCACACCTTCCCAATAGGCACATGTGCAAACACACATATAGATTCATAAAATCATAGAATCATAGAATATCCTGAGTTGGAATGGACCCACATGGATCATCAAAGTCTAACCCCTGGCCCTGCACAGGACACCCCCAAGAGTCACACCATATAGAATACATATATGCATATTGACACACCTGGCCAAGAGGATCAACACAGACAGGAGACATGGCACTCACACAAACATGAATGTCCTCCAGAATGACACCAACGTCCTCATCATCATCTCTGTGGCTGATCCAGGCAAAGGCCAGCAACTAGCCTCAGACACCGAGCCTACCCTCTAGCTGGCCCTCGGACACTCTAGTCTTCACTTACCTCCTACACAGATGTGTTCATACACACACACACACACACACGTGCAAACAGGTTTCTCGATTGATCCCACCAGATTTCACCAGCTCTGCAGAGCTGTCACTAAATACACATAGAGTTTAATGAGGAAATAGGGTACAGTGGCATGGTGCACAGATCAGGTGCAAGGCATGGCCTTACAAGCACACTGATCAGCATCTGTCAGCATCTGTCAACATGACTGACCCCACTTATTGTATTATTCCTCTATTTTCCTATGCTTCTCTCCAAACCACCTTGATCCCTCCCTTTCCCTCCTTTGTTTCTTCCCCTAACAATCCATTCTATGCCTAGTGAAATTCAAAAGTGCTGCTCCCTTGCACGCCGACGTTAACCATGTAACACTGGGCAGTAACACCACCCAGTCTGCAAGGCCATCTGGAGAGCCACTCCTGCTGACTCACTGTGATAAGTTTTCTTCCCTGACCACACTGCTGAGGCTCTCATGGAACATCTGGGAGCACAGCCAGGGGAGTGACTTGCCTCTTTCATTACAATATTGCTATTTTTCTTCTGTGATCCTTGCTGTTTGTGGGTTCTTCTTGAAACTTTAATCACACAACCTAACAGTTTCAAAATGGTTCTTCTTTCAAGGAAGTAATAAAAATATATTAAGACTGTTTAGAACCAAATATCCTGTTTTCAGCACATGTGGAATAGTGTGCACTGAATGTTTGCATGGGGACAAAAACATTAAACCACACAAATTTACATATTTTAAAATCTCTGTCTGCTCTTCTATTCAAGTCTTTTGAAATCTGTATTCATTCAGCATTCCAGCCAAAATAGATTTTTATTGCAAACACTGACTGCAATCTCTTTCAAATATTTCTTAGGTAATAAAATTGTCTACATTCAATTGATAGTAATGGATTCTAATTTAACCATTTAAGAGTAAAGCTGCATTTTCTTTAGACTGCTTTATGGAGTCCAGTATTCTTAGCAAGCTCCATCTTTTTATATGCACCAAAGTCTCCAGAGTATTTTAGACTTTATGAGATCAGCAGACCTAAAATGTTCACCGTCTCCTAGCATTTTATTGCACTGAGTCCATTTCCTAAGATGATTTCTCCATTTGCCACTGATCCTGTTGTTCATTGAACAGTAAAGAAGTAGTCTTATTGCACCTTGAAGTGCGTAAATGCTGCTTTAGTGATTGTAGAATGGATATCCTTGGTTGAATTGCCAAGGAAATTGAAATTCCACTGGTCAACAGGTCTTTTTCTTAAACCAAGGGCTTTCCTGCTCCTCTGGAATTGCTTTTAACCTTGATCATGGCACTTCATATATCTTTCCTCTGAACATCCTCTATATGCTTCTATATTTCATGATTACTGTTTTCCTGTTTAGGATTTTCTGCTGTTGTTTCCTGAACTCTGTTCTTCTTCCTGCATATGTTTGCTCTAAGATTATGACTTGCATAACAAATAACACACTGTATGTAGAAACTACCCTTTTGTCAGATTGCACAGTTATACTGAATGCTTTAATCTCTTTTTAAGGTACCTGTGATGTCAAAGGCTTCCTAATTATTGATTTTAATACCATTTTGATAGCAAGCAAAAAAAGAGAGTTACACAATTAAAAATAAAATTCATTTTACAAGGTCCTAGTTCTATTCATCAAAGACAGAAAAATGATGAACACATAAAGTCATTTCCAGGACACTGGACACTTTTTCTGTCTCATTCTTTTGACAGATAAATGTGAAGTCAAACAGCAGAAATTGCTCTTGTAAAATTTTGGAAAGAAACATGTTAATTATGAAAAGATAATTTTTGATAAATTTTAGATAATTTTAAATCTGTTCTTGACTTTCTCAAACTTCAGATATTTTAAAGAATAAATCTGGACGACTTAGCTCTCTTTGCAAGGGAGAATAAAAGAAAGAAGGTAGATGCAACTTCATAGATCAGAGAATTTAAAGAGAACTCTGGTAAACTGAAATTATCTACCCATGGATAAAGTTGAGTTTTGACTTAAAAATGAACCATCAAAACAGTGTATTTTGTGGCTGACATTTTTATTTCCAGTCAGGAAAAAGCTGTCTCATGTCTCTTCCAAATACAGAAAAATCTTTTGCTATACAAATGACGCTTGCTTTACAGACCTTCAAAGGCATCTGACTCTCTCCATATACTCCACTGGCAATTTTATGAAGCTCGTTCTCTCACATCAAAATTTTGGCATAACAGATTTCTAATTTCACAGAAATTAGCACAGCTGACACTGGTATTTTACAGTCCGAAAACTGTCCTTTATCCAGTATTCTAACAAGTACACCCTCTAAAAGCCTAAGGGAAAAGAGTGGATTTCTTTTCTGCAATGTAAAATAGCAATTTTTTTTAATTGATGGAGAACAATTTGAATAAATATGGTGTGGTTCAGTTAATTAATTTGTAAGTCATCAACTTTCTCCAACTGAATTATTTGCATGTCAATATTCTTACCTTTCTTCTGTGTAGAATTATTTGAATCCTTGAAAGTATTCTCAGCTGAAAGACAAGGCTGTTTCAATTCTTTTCACAGAATTTTTGAATAGCTTCTCACCTATTAAGGACATGTTAGTTTTCTCAGAATCACAGAATCATTGGGGATCACCTAGTCCAGCATGTCCATTCAGACCAAGATTATCTAGTATAGGTTGTTTGGCATCTGCTTCTGATTATCTCCAAGGATGAATGCTCCATGTCTTTGAGCAGTCTTTTCCATCATTTCACCAACACCAGAGTAAAAATATTTTCTTTACAGTTAAGTAGAATTTCTGTCCTTTGCCTCTTTTTCTGCCCCATCAGGTCCCATGAAGTTGTGTATACCCAACTTGCTTAAATGTTTGCTGTCTTGATCCTTCTATGCTGAGGTTAAGTCTTTCTTAATTCAGACTTTCCTGTGGGCCTTAGGGGCCTAGGATTCCTGAAGGCTGATATCAGATGTGACAACCCTCCTAGTTTCCTGAAGAAGACCTCATTCACTTCTTCCTGATCAGGCAATCTACAGTAGACATCCACCACAACACCGCTCTATAATCCTGACCCATGAACCCTGAACTAGTTCAGCATCGGCCTCAAGGCATCCGCTAATGCATTTCTACTACTCTTACTCTCTGCCTGCCCTCATCCTAAGGACTCAAGATTTAGATCTTCATTCCTCATCTGGTGACCAAAGTAACTGAATGGCACCATTTTTTGTGGCTCCAAGTGCTTTCTTCATATGCATCTCACTATAACTGATTATAAAACAGCATTATGACTTCCTGTTATTTTTTTTACCTAAATTACCTTTAAAGCACAATTATTTAATGCAAACTGTTCTAATGAAACATGACTTTTTAAACATCTTTTGTTTCTGTTTTTGGACTAGAAGTGGTCTATGCTTTTCATTTGATTACTAAGAAGGAGAGAGAAAAGAAAAATATCATTCAGTTAGCTTAAGAGAGAACACAAATTCATGAAGACTACTTTTCAGTGCTTCCCTACAATTAATGAAAGGATGAATAAATAAATAAAAATCCTAGCAAATGTCAGCTTAGGATGAAAACACTTTCCTTTTTGTGCATGTTCACACGTGTAACATACCTCCTGTTATTTTCTGTCTGTGATGAATTGCAGTCCTCCCTCTTTCCTCTCATGTTTTATTGAGCCAAAACTTCCAGCTGTGAAAAAAAAATCTTAACAAACAGGATGCATTGCTGTCTGCCAGTATGTCCCACTCTATTATTACAGCAAGAGTTCATCCTCAAGCAGGTTAATAAAACTTAAGAGGCTCTCTCACTCAACTTATTGGTCTTTTAACCAGGTAGAAATATGTTATAGATTAATCAGTTCAGGAAGACAATCTGTTTTATTTTGGCAGCTACTTCCCTGACTGTAAATTAGCTGAGGTTCATCTGGAAACTTGTCTATCATTTTCATTCAGATCTGAAACTTCTCTTTTGTGCGCTATTACCAGACAGCCCGTATATTGAGATCCCTTTCTTTATCCATAATAACGCATCAGAAAGCTCATTTTCCTGACTCAGGTAAAAACCTCTTTGAGAATGTTTGCAAGAAAAGTCTGTGACAATTACCAGGTTGGACGGTTCTACAGCCTGGAGCAAAGCACATGGCATATGTGACATCCACAAACATAAATCCTTAAAAGAGGATGGTCACTTACTTGCCACAGGCCTTGGCATGGAGTGTTTCCCGTAAGCTCTTCTACCTACTTTCAGGCAAAACTCTTTAACACAACACCAAAGATACATTCACTACTCATCTGTCTGCCAGCTGCCTCCTGTGACTCTGCCCCTAGGCAATGTATTATGAGGTGGCAAATGTGGAAGCACAAGGCTGGATTATTGCGTTGTCAGTGGCAAGTGGATCATCACTGCACTCTACCCCTTGAACAGTCTTCCGGTAAACCACACCAGCTGTCATGATACATAAGGTTTCACCCTTCTAGCCTTTGCACACCCAGAACACAAGTTTATAAGATCATAATTTACCTAGAGCAAATTTCTCTACTTTTGTCATAAAATTTTACCAACTGGCATCTTGCATCTTACCCAACAGGTAAGAGAAGAGCCAAACAGAAAAAAAAGCCAGGAATCAATATGCTCCTAATGTGAACTTTGTCATTCCTTGCAGAACTGTGGCACTTTAAAAAAAAAGTGTCATCATTTCTAAAAAACTCCTTTCTTGATGAGGAGAAGTCTTGTCAGGTCTTATGGGTGCACAGCTGTGTACAGGATCAATTTTGTGCAAAAGAAAATTGTTCTCATGCTTACCACTGCTGTCCCACATATGTTCTGAAGGTGGCATACTGCTCAGTGAGATACTTCATTACTATTCAGATACATTCATTGGTGCTGCAGCTTTGCCATCTGAAGTTGCTACAATCCCTAGAGACTGCCTATGAAAAATGTGACTATCCCACAGCACGTTTCTTGGCTTTTGACAGGATAAGACATGGGTAGATTTACTTGCAGAGATGATACTGGAGGACTATGCCAAAGGCAGCATATCTCCATGTTTTTTTCTGCCTAGAAAATACATCATTTTGCCTCTCGTCCATATGTTGTTTGGAAAAATGATAGTTGAAACGGGCCCAAAGCGTGACAGGGAGTGCCTTCATACAACAACATGGAGAGTGATATCCTAGGTATATATACCTGCCTTTCTTAAACCCGTATTAGATGGCCATGATCACCTGGTTGTCCTGTGTCCGATGGAACTCAAGATGACCTTTCTATGACCATCTCTATGACCTTTCCCGATACTAAGGTCAGGCTGACAGGCCTGCAGTTCCCCAGATCCTTCTTCAAGCCTTCTTGTAGACAGACATCACATTTTATAACTTCCAGTCAACTGGGACCTGCCCAGTTAGGCAGGACTGCTGGTAAATGATGGAAAGTGGCTCAGCAAGCATTTCAGCTGGTAGCCACATAGACTTGTGTGTCTAAAGAGTGTAGCAGGTTTCTAACCATTCCCCCGTGGCTTACGGGAGCTTCACTCAGCTCCTTGTTCATGCCTTACAGTTCAGTTGTTCTCTGTTCCAGAGAACAACTGGCCTGTTAAAAACCAAGGCAAGGAAAGCATTAGGCACATCAGCCTTTTCCTCATCCTTTCATAGTACGTTTCCCCCACACATCCAACAAAGGACTGAGATTCTACTTAGTTCTCCTTTTGTTGCTTCTGCATTTACAAAAATATTTTTTGTTGTCTTTTACAGCAATAGCCAGATCTAGTTCTCATCCATATTGTGCAAAGTCCTTTTGCACCACAGCAGTTTTTGTTGTCAAAGTCAGCAAAGGCTTCAGAGAAAGCCTGGAATATCTTGTAGTTCTGCTGTAATGCTGCTAACACACCACAGTGTCATCTGGCTTGGAGATTGGTTACAAGTAGAAGCACAGAAATCTCCAAGTAATAGCATTTTTTCTTGATGAACATGGGTGATATTCAACAAGATAATGTATATAAAGTTATGGAGGTACTGTGTGTTTGACTGTCTGCCTTATTGGCTGTCCTTTCTGGATGAAGATGAAGGGTCATTCATCAGTGAGAAACAAAATCATCCATGCTACTTTTTGGAAACAATCCTGGAAGTTAACTACTGCTAGAAACGTTAGTAAGCTTCATCTGACCAGTTAGGGTGATTTAAAACAAGCAAGAGCCTATAAAAACTAAAACCCAAGATTGAGGTTATTAAACACTGTGAGTGAAAAGGTTGCTCAGTCTCATTCAGCATGAGGCTTTTTGTTAATTCATGTATGCATCATTTGCGGTTTTTTAATTTTTTTTTTTTTGGGGGGTGGAGGGTAGAATAAGTATCTTTAATATAATGTAGACATACCCTGAGCTACATCATGCTAGACACTGATATTTTTTCAGATCAATCTCTTTTTCCTATCCCGAATGATGTCCTAATAACATTTACTGTCCTGTGGGATCTTTAAAAAAAGACATAAACCCAACAAACTAAGGCAAAACAAACCCTTGTGGCTTAAGTTAAATCTTTTACAGAGGAAGTAT
Organism: Oriolus oriolus; assembly: GCA_013400235.1. Lineage (NCBI taxonomy): Eukaryota > Metazoa > Chordata > Aves > Passeriformes > Corvidae > Oriolus > Oriolus oriolus. The sequence continues at coordinate 119,395 of VXBT01013462.1, read as the reverse complement.
GTTTTAGCTTCAGAGCAACACTTGTCATCTAATACCCTTAGATTTTTCTGGTGCATAAAATTGCAAGATAAATATATGGAAGTTCCAATCTCCTTTTTATTCTCAGTAGTCAGTTGCTTAGCTTTCAATTTCCAGTCTGGTTTAGAAATACTCGTGGAAATTTGTGTGTCTATGCACAAGTGGAATATGATTCATTTAAGATAGAGATTTTTAAATATGCATCTGGAACCAGATTCCTTTCTTTGGTTTAGTCATGACAGTGTAAAAGGATAAAATAAATTTATCCTGATTATAATATGCAGGCCAACATGGCTGCACGATATGCATGTAAGGAAGAGCTCAGAGCAATATGCACGAAGGTATTAGACTGATTTGCAAAGTCTATTACATCCAGTGTGGTATTTGAGTAACACCAGTCTCTGAGGTTATGGACACAGGAGATTTAATTAGTGTGAATGTTCTTTTTAGCTGACAGGATATAACAAATCATGAAGTATACAAACAGTGTTTAAAAAAGTTTTATTATCCCTTCAAAATAATTTTATTTCCTCTGAAATTGCTTCAGAACTTTACAGTACCCTTCCATAAAATGCCATAAGGTTTTTATCCTTTTGAGTGAGAAATCTGCCTTTTTTTATCTCTTTTTAATAAAGTGGCTAAATTTGCAATTTCATTCCGTGATGTCCATATTGAATGCCATGTAAAATGAATAGCTAGCACAGAAGTAAAGAATACGTAAGACTGAAGAAAACAAAGGAATGAAAATACAGGATTTAGTACAACCCAACAATTTTCAGTACCATATAATCAAGGGATTTTGTTTGTGTAGAGATGCAGAATAATCAGTGTTGTATCACAGATTTGCACATGAAAACTAAATGATGAAATTGTACCTCTCAGATAAATATTTTCATTTTTCTTATTTTTACTTATTTTTTTTAGTGCTATGTCAGATGAAACCATTACTAAATTACCTAAATTACTTCTTTTAAATCAGTAATTAGGATTTCCTAACAGGCAAGGAATTACTGTGTTCAGCAGAACATCTGGCATGGACTACGTGAGTTAAAATGCTTCTTTTTGCATTTTTTTTTCCCCTTAAGCAGATGCTATTACTCATCAAAAAGCATAGAAGATTTGATTATTTATTTCATTCTACACTATGCTTCAGACTATATGGATTCCTCCCGCAAATTGGTTATAATGAAATAAAATATATTGAAAGGTATGATAGTCAAGTATCTAGGAAGTTTTTAAAATATAGTATATATTTGCAAAGAGCCTTACCCTAACAATGTGATCTTCAGTTGTTTAGGAATTTGATTTCTTTTTATATATGTATTTTTTTTTTAAATGATTGGTTGAATAAATTAGTATAAAATGGCTAAATAGCTTCCCTGTTTCTCAGTATATTTTATGTAGAAGTCCCAAAATTTCCCTAACTTATGAGCCTAAATGAAAATTCAGAGACAGGGAAAATTCATATTTAATGCAGGCTAGACATGTTTGGAAAAGTGTTGAAATTTTGCAGTTATAGGTCATAGTCAAGGAAAAGAACTAAATAAAAACCTGATAGTGTGTAAGATATTTTGAATAGGTATCTTCATAACTATACTGATATGGTGGTGAGCCAGGTAATTTATCTGAAGTTTCAAGGACCAATTATGTTTGGAAAGACTGCATTGAGATTGATTGTGATCAGATTTTCTTGTCACACAATGTGGTGTTCTAAATTATTGGGTTTTGTTGGTTTTGTTCATTTTTTTAAAATTTGCTTAGGACTGATATTTCTTACAAAATATAGAGAATTTGTGAAAGAGTTATAAAGTCCATAGCATGTTCTGCATATCATCTTACGTAAATAAAAATACTGACTAAAAAGGAAGGCTCTGATTATGCAGTTTGTCCCTTAATGATTCCTAGAACAGATACTTTGAGTGATATAAGTGCAAGGCCCCAGACCTCACTTGACGAGCCTCTTAAAAGGGCTTAAGATTCTTTTATGTACCCTAAGACAGAGCACTGAATATATCAACAAAAAATATCAACAAGATATTCCACAAGAGGTCAAAACAACAAAAATTTTACTGGTAAACTTCAGAAAATCAGGAAATTATGGAAAATTTTAAAGCAACATTCAATTAAACATAAAGCATTTTACAAAGCATTAACCTAGCAAATTCCAAGCCCATTCAGTTGAGCAAACTGCAACCTATCTGATTTTAAGATACTTGAACTTTGAGACTAAGGAATTAGAAGAACAAAGGGAAAGAGAGAAGAGAGATCGAAAAGAACAAATACAGCTACCACTTCTGGGTTCCAGTGGTGTTCCAACTCATAAAAAATCCAAGTAGTAGGGTCAAGATATGTGCTTACCTTGTGCTCTGCCTTAAATATATTTTAGTTTTTCTGGGCTCTTCCCCCAGGTCGGATTTCTGGTCTGGTGACCACTTAGGAGCTGGGTTAGGAGCCCCAGTGGAAGTTTTGGAGCACTGCCTCCAGTATGCCAGGGATTTGTGGCTACTATGGGGCAGGAATACAGGCCCAAGGGGGTAGGGTGTGCCCAGCAGGGCATTGTCTCACCAGAGCAAATCTTTCCCCTTTCCCCTAAACACCTGCTCCTGAAATATTACGAGCCAGCATTCCCTCCAGTCTCTTACAATACGACAGAAAAATGCATATCTGGGAAATTCCTTCTGTGGGATTAAGGACCAAAGTTAACAGAAATTCAGGCATATAGGAAAACAAGTCACCTTGCCTGGATAGGCTGCTGATTGCATTCACTTTTGATTACAGGTGTATCCATTTCTTTGTTTGGATGATATATCCAAACATAATATGTTGTATATATCCAAACGTAATAAGCTGGATATTTCTAAACTACCCAGTATACTTAATTTTAGGGACAAGAAGAAAATTGGTTTTTTTAGCACACAGTATTATGGTTTTTTGTTTGTCAAGTCCAAAGTGGTTAGAGATTCTCTGTGGGATCCCTTCAATGAACTTTGATCCAGTCTACAAGATATTTTGACTTTACTACTATGAAGTATCTACTTCCTATCATATTAGGTACTAGTAACAGGATAGTTCTGCTAATGAGTAAATAAAGTAGCACATTTTAATGCAGCTTAGAAGATTTGAAAATAAATTGATGGGAAAGAGATAAATAACTTTTTTAAAATTTGTTTTGGTCAAAGAGAGTAATAACTTTGGTGATACTAACATAAAACTAGAGTTTATAAACTGCAGCAAAGATTTCCAAAGGATTTTGTCAATGTATTGGAAAGGGTTGAGACTCTTCCCAGTTAGGGAAAATCTTCTGAGTGTATGCAAATATTTTAGACTTTTCCTTATTGGTAGCAGTGGGGCTACAGGGGTGACATCTGTGAGAAGCTGCCAGAAGCTTCCTGTGTGTCTGATGATGCCAAGACTAATTGGCTCTAAAACAGAGCCACTGCCTGTCCTTATCTTGAGCCATGAGCATGTTGCTATATTTTGTCTCCTCTGTCTAACTGAGGAAGCCAGGGTCAACCCACCTCAATATCATATATATTAAAATAGCAGTTAAAATTCAATCTGTAAAAGTTAACTTAGTAGATTTTCTGCTTTGTCCACTGTTGGTTTTTGCAAGTGTAAAAAGTTCACATGTAGCTTTGTTTTGGAATATTTTCTATAATGAGAAGAAAATGGGCTTTGAGAAGGGATATTAATTTAATCACATAATATTTTCCTTAGTAGCTATAAATGCCAGGAAATCTGTAATCTTGAAATGCATTTGTATTTTCCTCTTTTCTTTATTATCTAGAGACTAATTTATTTTCGTTATATTGCTACTGTAGCGCTAATTCCCTTGTGTTGTTACTTATTTATTATTTAACACAGCTCTGCACAGTCTGATGCTGAGAAGACGCTCTTAAAATGTGTGTTTGCTCATAATGGTGCATCCAAGTACAGGAAAAAGTGTTCTAGAATTTTCACTTTTTTTTTAAGAGCATCCATATGAAGCCAACTGAAGTTTAGCCTCTACTTTCATGAAGGAAAACAGTCAACGTTTTGTCCACTTTCACAATATATTTTTTTCTTTGTGGATGTTTTCTTTCCTTTAAAGAATATTTCTATCTGTGCTGCTATTTGACATCCCTCAAGGAATTTTCCTTTTCACTTTGCCTGCATGCAAATTCGGACTTAATGCTGTTATGCCTGAAGAAAATTTGGGGTGGAGCTTTTACTTGAAGGACAAACCAAAAACTGAGAGGTATTAGAGACAAAAGGATTTTCCAAATCATGAACGGCAGGAGAAATATTTGATCTATCTCTACCTCTTCACTAAGATTTTCCCTTCCTGTATTTCTTTTCCCTTGGTAACAGTTTCATTTCACAGAATTTGGACATCATGGTGATAGTGTCACAAAATATTTGGGGAAAAAAGAGAAAAAAGGGAAGGGAGTAAGTCAGACCTTCAGATAATGCAAATCAATATTATGAGATCCATTCCAACATAACTCTATTGTCTTAAGAAATTACTTCAGCACGCACATCCATCACCTGGAGAAAAACATCCATTAAGCAATCTCAAAGAATGAAAATGGGTAAAAAGACAAATATAGGATTCTTTGTTCACAAGAATAGTTTTGTACTGTGACCTTAGACAAGAATATCAAAAGAGTAATATTTTAAATGGTGAACAATTAAGCTTTAATTACAATAGCCAATCATCCTGCTAAAGCAGTATGTAATCTTCAGAGTAATGATTTCGTTGCTTTGAGATTAATATTTTATGTGTGGCAGTTTATGAAAAAGTAAAGTGGAGCACATGAATTTGTCTCAGTGAGAAAGAGAGAGCAGATGATTAAATCAAGAAAAAATATGTTTTTAAATTATACATTATCAAGTAATACAAAAAAATAAAAGAAGGTAGTAGCCTTTTTCAGGTATTATCTCTGAGAGTTCAAAAAAAACAAGTCTGTGAAAGACTTGAAGAGGTTAGCAAGTTCAACTGCAAACTTACAGTGAAACATACTATTCAAAAGGAATTCTAGACAAATGTTGCAAAAAGGGGATGTAGACTCTAGATCTGTTTTCTACACAGAATAATTTATATGATCTATTCCAGTGTTTAACTAGGACATGTTTAACTTCTGAAAACACTGCACAGAAATGCTCAGTCTACTTGAAGCTCAATAATTCTTGCCCAATTCCAGTATTTTCAGCAACATCCTTTTCCACTTTGCAGCTGTGTCTTAAGTATTTGAGAGCTTGTATTTCAGATTTCTCTTCCACAGAATATGGAGCCTAGAAGAGTTGTGTTTCTTAGATTTGCCTGTCTTTATCTTCTGGACTTATCTCCTTTTTTTTAGAGTTTATCTGGGAGAAGGATTCAAATTTCCAAGACTGCACCTGACTTGAGACATAAGCTAAAACCAAACCAAAATCCCTCCTTCACCTGTCTAACAAAACATTTACATTCATTTCCCAGCAAGCATAAGTTTACTCCTTCTTTTCCTATCAGATTTATTTGGTTTTGTGTAGATGATTATTTCTTCCCAGCTGTAGCAGCTTTGGTTCAAAACTGGGTGGAAACACCAATTAAGTGCAGTGGTTTTGTTCACATCCTTTACCTTCTGTGAGATAAGAATTAGAAGAAGGGCAAAAGCAGGCTCAAAACTTTAAAGAAAATGAAGAAGTTTATTACTAACAGACTAAAAAGTAAAAAAAAAAAATGATAAGAAATTAAAGCAAACCCCCCTTTTCCACCAGCACCTCCCCCTTTTTTACCTAACTCGCACAAAGGATAACAAACATGTGATTTAGGTCAGAACTGCAGTTCTTAAAAGTCTCTTCAATACTTGAGGAAAAAGAGGTTTCTTCTGCTTAACATGGTTCCCAAACTGTCACTAGCAAACAGACCCGCCTGAAAAAAAATCTCCCGCCATAAGAAACATCTCTGCCTTGAATCTTGCAGTCTTCCCACACTGCCATCATGGGCCACATATGGGGTATTTCTTTTAAGGATAAGGAAATTCCAGCCTGAAAAGAAATTACTCTCTTCTTCACAAAATCTCTGAAAGTCTCTTACAGCTCCTAAGTGTCTTGGCGAGGCCACTTTTCTTTTTCCACAGGCTGCACACAGAATTCTCTTCCCCCCATGTCTTTTAAAGAGAAATAAACCAGTTTGTGCTATTACAGTCTCTTACCACAGCATGCAAGAACCCTTTTTAAGCTATGTGCGAAGAACACATTGCCGCCCTCTTTTCCAGTCACCATCTTTAGCTTCGTCTCATGTGACTCACTTTCTCTTCCTCTTTGACCTTGAAGCCTCCATGTTGAAGAGCTGATTTTCTTTTCAGGCTTTATGTTGGAGAGAAGCCTCTTTTCCTTTATGGTGCCAGCTGCTTGATGTTTTTCCAGTTCGATATAGGCTGCTTTGGTTGCAGAAAACTGTATTGGCTCCTGCCGGGTCTGCACAGGGGCCATGTGGCATGGGGAGGGGAGCCCACCAGCTGTGGATAGTCTTGGCTATGCAGCAGCTATAGTTGTTTCTTAGCTGCCCGAGGCTCTGAGAGGTTCTCTTGCAGCGCCTCGGGGAGCCTGAGCCTTGTGCTGGGGAGGGAAGGGGGCAGGGGCCCGGCCCAGCTACCCCTTCGAGAAAAAACCAGAAACCAGAAGCCCATATTTCCTGCTCCTGTGTTGCTTTTTATACCCAAAATTGGGAGAAGCAATTGGCCTAAAACTGTGTCCATCAACTCAGGTTCAAACCACCACATTAGCTAAAATACCCTATGCTCTCCTTGAATTTGAACCCTACATATTTTTGTTTAATTGTGTCAATGCACTTGTGTTTTATTGTGTTTACCTATGTACTAAGTACCTTTGTACTAAGTCCAAAAATGTTTGAAAGTCCAAAAACCAAATGTCTGCACAACAAATCTTTGAGAGTTCATCCATAGGTGAACTTTTGTCTCCAGGATGAGTAATTCATCCCTTTACTCTTATATGTGAGGATTTTATAGAATACTAAAATTTTATCTCTTGGTACTATGCAGCTATCATTATATTCCAGTCAGAAAGCCAAGAAATTCTCATCAGTCCATAATATTAATATTCAGGAATCTGGATATAGGAGACAGGCAACAAACTTCTGAAAGTATGTCATTCTGTAAAAATTAACTTTATGCACTTAGCCTTACACATCTTTATGACTGCCTTTTGTAAATCAATTTGAATATCTCAGATGTTAGGCTTTGTTCTTCCCTCATAGCTGAGAAGATGTACTCATTGTATTATACTCATTTTATCAAGAGAGTTGATCAAGAGAATTTTTTCAGTTATGAGAAGTACCCAACAGCCTGCTCCCTCTGCAAAGATTTCTATTCACCCATCTTAAGCTTCAGTAATCATCTCAAGAAATCTGCTTTTCCCATCTGCAGAAGTTTCTATCCATATTCTGTCAATTAATCACGGCTTTGGATGATGCCAGCAGCCAGAGGCTCCACACACCTTTCCCTGAAATTCCTCAGGAAGGCAACTCCTACACCAGCCTTGTTTTGTTTTGCTTATCTGCAATGGGTTGTACGTCACAGATCTCACAAATTCTTACCAGGATGTAGGTAAAGGCCAAGGAGTAAGATTCTATAGGAGTAATTAAAGTTGTTTCCTTGTTTTTCAAGCCATTTTGTAATAGAGTCAGAAAACAGCATGAATGATAATCAATAACTGATGCTTACAAGAATATAATGAGATAAATAATTGGTCCTTTTATATTTTTTCTTTCTTTGCAGTGACAAATTTGATTGAAAATATGTATCTACTATCAACTATTCTAGTTAATAAAATGAGGTTAAGGGGAAAACTGTCTAATAGATTTCTTCTTCTTGCCTGTACCAAATATCTGAAGATTCAAGGACTGCAGATGACAAATACAGTTTGTTTTTCATATAGGAAGAAAAAATAAATATATCTATGGGCTTTTTTTTTTATCCTGAGAAAAATAGGTTTTGTATAAGTAAGAGTATACATATCTGCTTAATCTTTATTATTTCCAGGCTGGTAATTAAAAATATTGTGCACATGAAAAGGCTCTTATTCATTAAAAACCCAAATTTGTGAAACACTGGATAGCAGGCTGTAAACATTACTGAGTAGAAATTATTTCTGAATATTCTTTGTCTTTATACCTTAAATATCCTCATCATTTATCCTATGCATGTCCACAGACAGCAATGTATGCTGTCTGAATTGTGAAGTAAAATTGTTTCATTATTGGAGATTTGCTCATTTCATGAACTGAATAAAATCCAGCCAAATTCTCCAGTTCCATTTGAAAAACATCACTGATAGTAAATGAATGTACATACTCAGCAGGATTAACAGCGTTGTTATTGTTTTCTTTAAGTAAATATCAGGCACTGTATATAGTTTATAGGCTATATTGGTTTTCTCCACAATAATAATCAGTGAGTGTTGGAAAGGTCACCTGATGTCTTGATATGACAGGAGATTTATTAAAGGCATTGCTAGACAGCTAGATAATGAATTAGAATTGGTTTGTGCCTCATAAAAAACTATAGATAAACTAGAAACAAGTTAAGAAAAAAAAAAGCACTAGAACCCCTCTTACCCCTTGAACAATGTAAAAGACTGATTTTTCAGAGCCAAAATCTTTTGCAGTGCATGGTGGTGAATAATTAACGCAATACATTAATTCAATTTTAAGTATATAGCTGATATAGCTGAAGTCACCCCTCAGGACTTGCACATATCACTGGAAATTGCACCACTTTTCATGGATACCTGATGTGAATTGCAGAGTGAGCAGGGCCCTGATGCAATATAAGCTGGTAGATAAGTGTAGGAAGAGGTTGCATTGCTTCTTTAATTCTGTTAGTTTGCTTCACTTTTTATTAACTCTTTCTTTCCCTCTTCCTTCGGAAATGATACTCCAAACCTAGGAGGCTTATTGAGGTTTTCAAGTTGTCCATGTTTAATGAAATGTTATCAGTTACTGAATTTTAGCTATTTTACAGTTTCCCCTGTACAGTGCAAGGAACAAAATGTGTCAACAAGGCTTGCATCCAAAGCAGAGCTTGCAGCCTTACAAACTGCTGGTAATGAAAATGGTCTGATTTCAAACGTGTTTGTTCATGCATGTATTTGTACATGCACATATTTTCTCTCGACTCTCAAAGAATAATACCAAAACTTTTAATATTCTTCATGTCTATTCTAGGTAGCATCTTACAAAAACGTTAGTTAATAGTTTGAAATTTTGTAGAGTTTCTCCTAGCTAATGAAGAATGATTTACAAAACTAATTGCACTATATTATTATAAAACAGTATTTTATCCATTTAACATTATATTATAAACACCACATTGCTAACTGTTATGTAAATGGTTCAGTAATGTTTGCACTTACTGGCAACGCTTGTGTAGACTGTTGTTATGCATGATGCAAGCTTCTAAGAAATTGAAACTTCTGTTAAATTGTCAACAGAAGAGTTTCCATAAAAATGAAATAGTTTAGTGTAACTTAAATTAGTAAGTGTAACTTAAATTAGTAAAATTACAGGATACGGTATAGGATGCAAAAAAACAAACCCAGTTCAGAACTCAGACTTTTTGGAACATTTTCAGTTCTAAAGTCATATTACATGTAGAGCAAGAACCATTAAAATCTTGACATTTACTGCTGATGGTAGTTAAACTTCATATGGTATTTGCAGTACTCCCCATTCAAGCTTAGGGGAACTGCAAATGCCTCAATAATGGCAAATGCCATAGTGTGATAAATGTCAAGACTTTAATGGTTCACTGTAATAATTATGGGATAGATCCTGATAACTCAGACCAAAATGGGTATCATCTTTCTCCATGAAAAATTTCACTGACTTTAGCGGGACTGTTTCTGATAACGTTTGATAGAAGAGTGAGCTTGTCTTCATAGGCATCTACTACAAATTTAAAGTCAAATAACAGTCTGTATTATGTTGTTCAGCTTTTTTTATAAACCCAGGTTTTTGTAAACTTGTTTCCAAAATAGGAATCTCCACTAAATCTTAGTCCAAGGTAATGCCTGCTTGATACAGTATAGGAAGATACGTAAATGCATGAAATATATTAACACGGCACTGAACTTAATTGCCACCTGGGGTTAAAACACAAAATGGGGTCAGCTGTCCCAGCTGTGTCCCCTCAATGTTTTTCCCATTCCCAGCCTGATTGCTGCCAAAGCAGCATGAGAAACAGAGGCGGCCTTGGCACTTTTTAAGCACTGTTTAGTGACTGCTAAAACATTGTTGTGTGTGTTATTAACATTGCTTGATCACAAATCCAAAAGACAGAGAAGGCAAGCTACTGTGAGGAAAATTATCCCAACAAAAACCAGAACAAAATTTGCTTCCCAATACTGGAACTAGGAATAATATGTTTAGGTTATACTCTTTGTCAATACGATAAATTCCCCAAGTCTATTTTGAACTCAATAGTAACTGGTGAGTTATTTTCCTATTTTCTTTTAAATCCACAAGTTTTTTCATTCATGTTCTTTCCATCTTCTCCCAATTCCTTCTTGGGAGAGGGGAAGTGAGTGAGCAGGTGGTTGTATGGGAGCTTCGCTGCTAGCCAGGGCCAAATCACCACTACTATGAATTTTCTAGCCTTTTCCTAGTTTATGCTTGCTCCCAGTATAGTATGACTGTAAAACTCAAGTAAGGTAAAGAAAGGGTTCCTGAATTCTGGTCATTCTATCTGCTCCTCTAGATTCTTGTGGTGGGATTTAAAGTGATGGTTCTTCTTAGGTTCTTATCCTAAATTCTTATAATGAAGTATGCTTCAGTCCTTCAAGTATGGTTCAGAATTTTAAAACCAATTTTTTTTTTATTGTTTTTTCAGCTTTCTACTTCATTTACAGTGCAACTGTGCCTGCAAGATAAGTATCTGATGCATTTTCAGACTGCCTCTATAGGTAAAACTTGCTAAATATTTAGGCCTTGCAGGTCTTCTTTAGCTATTGTGATGTAACATGAGCATTACGTAAATTTGAAGTTTTTCATTGTCTAACAAGAAAGCTAAACTCTCACTAGCTCGAGAATATTGACAAGCTCCTTTCTAGACTTCTGCATCTATAAATTCTGTTTATACTGAAGATGAAAGTTAGCAGTGTAATGCTCTAAGGTAGGTTCTTTTGTGTAATGTTTTTACTAGTGTAATTCCTGAAAACAAAGAGATCATTCTCTCTGCAGCTGTGCAGATTTGCAAGTAGAAATGATCTTTCAACTCCAAGCTCGACAACTGAAAGAATAACCTGAGAGGAAAAACTTATAATTTCAGCTCTTGTTGCTACTTTTTGTCTATCTTCTCTTCTGCAAGAAAATACCACGAAACATCTTTTCATTACAGAAGCATGCAGTGCACTATTCAGCAAATACAATGCAATAAAGAAAGTACAAGATCTATTAATGCAAAATAATGGTTGACATTTAGCACACACAAAAGTCAGTAAAGTCAATGTTATGCTCCCCAAAGAAACCATATCTCATCTTCCTTGCATAAACATATTCTTTAATATATGTGCACAAACTGGCTGAATTATGGTTTCCATGGGAACAGTATCTCTGGATAGACACATTTGTCATTTCTCTATGTAGAGCACTCAATAAGAAATTGCCTTTATTAACAACCTCAGTTTCTTAGACCCCAGCAAAACATCCATAAAAGAGGCACAAGCACTGTGAACACAGAACCAAGTAATACTTCCTTTTCAAAATTTCTGACACTGTTAGTCTAAACTTCTCCCTCTGATCCCAGCTGTTGAGCTTTTTGTTTAGTTGTGGTGGTCTGCCTATGATGCTCATCAGACTAGGAGTTTTTACTGCTCAAGTAAAGACATTGTTAGATGTATATCACTCATAGATGTGGCAAGATAGATCAACCAGAATTATTTAGAGGTTTCATAAATTTTGAAATTTAAACTGTGTTGCTAATAAGGCTTGAATAATGTTTGCAAACCAGAAAATATCCTAAATTTTCAAAGACTGTGATTTTACAGATTGAAGAAGACATGGGTTAACTATTTGGCTGGAATATACTAAGTAACGCAGCGTAGGATGCAATTTCCTGATGACAAGGAACATGCAATAGCACACTTTCTGCTATCACAAGCAATTGTAATTTCATGTTTGTGCACTACAGCAATGACATATTCAATCATTATTCATGTCAAAACTTCATAATTAAACCCTTTGCTTCAGGTTGTTTTGTTGTTGGGGTTTTTAATAAGGAGGTAGTTTTCTCAGTGTTTCATCAAAAGACTGAAAATTCTTTTTTGCTCATGCTTAGGGCTTTTTAAAATCTTTATCTATTTTTAAATAAAAATTATTTTCATGACAGCTATGCATGATCTGCTTCAAAATAGCCGTAGAGTCTATAATACGTAAAATTTTCTTACTCTGTTGGCATCTGCATTACTCTAAAACAACTAAGAAAATTCTAACGGAGGTTTTTCTATTTTTTTTCAGTGTTGAGTTTTATTTTAGAAATTACTGTGTGAGCAGTAATGAGAATGGAGTAAAGTGTTATATTTCATTCTCACATATTCATACTATCTGATGTAGTAATGAATGTGATGTACTTATTGAAAGTATTATGTGTAATGCTTTTTTCTGCACAACCCAGAATAAACTATTGGAGTTTGTCCTCTTTGAATTTGCATTCAAAGTTTTGCTTTTAATTTTGCTTATCTAATTATTATTTCAAATAGATCTAATTCAATGAAAGATTTGTAAAACCTCAGGGAACTGTCCTCCTGCTGAGATTGTTCACAGATAATTTTTCTTTTTTCTTTAGAATTATGGTCCTGGGCCATCTTTAAGTCTTGTTTTAAGTTAACAAAAACAATATGTTCAAGACAGAAAGAAGCATTCTTAATCTAGAAAAAATCAAAGTAATGTATTTTCTAATTTTACGTGAAAAACTTGAGTGGCCTATCAAAGGACTGTTAACACAAAACTCAAAATGTTTGAGATTTATGTTGAAAAACAAAACACTTTCTTGTGTTCCACACCAGTGCTTTGGACAGGAGTGTGGAGATATGTAATGTTTCTTGACTAACCTGCTTGTCCAAGGTCTTTCATATTGGTGTTGGTTGATATAACAATATTTTATTTTTTCTCTCTTATTTTACTTAAAATCTCTTCATGTTTTAAAAAATGATGCTTCTGTCCTTGGGAAGTGTTGATAGGCTAGATCTGATTTATTTAGTATATGCTATGCCTTGATTTACTGTGACGAGTATTCTAAGGTATTAGTAAAAAAATAATGTAAATAAAAGAGAAAGAGATCTCAGAGATGTCTACTAAATTAGCAGGTTTTTTTTCTCTCTGTGAAGAAATGCAGTAGGGGTAAGATGATAAATGTAGTACATTGCTTTTTCACAGAAAGAGTGATGTGGATTTGTCAGAAATGGAAACAGAGGATGACTTGGTATTAACTAAAATCATAATCTATTCAGACATCACTCTTTATTTTGATGGAATGTATACAGACTGGTTTTCCAGTTAGATTCAATATAGGATTTAGTTATAAGGAACATGGAACATTTGGTTTGAAGAAGCAAATATCAATGTTGATGTAATGTTCAATAACAAAGAGAAGCAGTATCAGTGATGATGGCATTTGATGATTGTTGAAACATACATTCTATCTGAAATAGTCATATAAGTCTGATGAATTAGGACATAAAATATAATTTTTATAGACAGGTTTGACAAACCTGCCTTTTCAAAGATGTGTTAAAAATTTATGAATCATCTTACTTCCCCCAGCTCACGAACTCCTTGGTGTAGATACATTTTGTTTAGAGTGCTACTTTTGAATTTAGCAAGAGAAAAAATTACTTCCATCTCATTTTATTTTTACCTGGCAGAAGTGATTCTCACAGACAGGGCTATTATAAAGCTGTTCAGAGGACTGAATGCAAGGGATGTGTAACTATCTCTGTCTTAACCTGTTGGACAAGAGCAATTGTCATTAAACTTCCATGAAAAAGAGAAATAATCAGTCAGAGAACAAAGTTGTGGATAGAAGATTGCAACTACTACCTGATGTGAGCCTACACTCCAAACTATAGAATCGAAAATACTTGACTGAAGACTTAAATTAACAAGAGGTGTCAGAAAACTGCAGAGAAAAATCATCTGGTCTTAATTTTCTTCACATTTCTAGTACAAGAGAGAGGAGAAGTGACATGAGAGAAGCTGAACGAAAGAAGGAAAAACGAAAGAAAGAAGGAAAGAAAAAGGATACAATTAAAACTGATAAAATCCCCACATTTAAATAGTTTCCTGAATTACAGGAATGCTACTTGTTCTATTCCCCTCTTCTAGGGTTGTTAGAATTTTCAAGACTACATCTTAAATACAATGAGTTCTGAAATGTCATTTTCAGGGCGTAAAACATAAAATGTTCGTCTTATGCCCATCTTGCAAAAAAAAAATAGTAATTTAGGAACAAAGATAGAGCTGAACTTCACTGTTGGTACTGACATAGGTAAAAAAAAAAAACATGACAGGGGTTAGAGGCTGAGACTTAAATGTCAGATCTGCAACTGTAGGTGGTAGTACACCTTTCCAGGAGTGTGATCTGTATATGGCACCACACGCAGTAACAGCAGCACCAGCCTAAGGCTATAGACATTGAGTGACATGCATCATCTGATACTCAAGCATGTACCATCAGTAGAAGACATTAAAAATAGGCAAGTAGCCTCCTCTCAACATTCACATACATAGATCATTTATGTACCTACAGATAATCTAATTTTTTCCTCATTTTCTCCAGCTTCAGCCACTATCAGGTCCTTTAGTATCTTCTAAGGACCTGGAGAGCATTTGGATCACACTAATGTTATGATTACAACATAGACCAGCTAACTTAGATGGAAGAGTTTGTTCTATATGCTTTAGATGTTTCTGGAATTCTCAGAGTGATTCCAAATACTAATAGCAGATTAAGGGGGTACATTTTATTCAGAACCATCTACATTTAAAACAAAACAGCAATCATAAATCAATACCTTACTGTGAAATTCTTCACATTATGGATATGTGGACACCAGTGCATGTCATCTGAAGCCTGTTGTAGCATAATGCTGTCTTATAAATAAACCTATATAGTATGCCTCAGAATTTTCTTAGCAATATCATGTTCAGGAAAAGGTTGTTTATTGTGGCATAGTAAAGTACATAAGGTGCAGAAGGTGTGTGTCTTTCAGTTACTGATTGTGTATCTGAGAAGACATAAATGAACAACATAATAATCTAAATAACAAATAAGTAACATAAATCTAAATAACAAAATTACATAACCAAATGTTCTGATATGGGCAGCTCTGGCAATTTTATGCAAGTTGCTAGTCATGGAAAATGCCTTTTTATAATAATCTAATGAAATGATAGAACCCATCCTGGAAAATCAACATAAACGCTATTTGCTCTTGCACAATTGTATGCATAATTTATGGAGATGGCAGACAGGTTGACAGCAAACTGATTCTTAGACAAATCTATTCCACACAACTGCAGTTAATCAAGTTACTCTTTGGCTCTGTTGAATGGAACGCTAGTGGCTGTAATCCCTAAACACATCAAGGAACTGAAGTTATTTGAACATTTGTCTTTCAAAACATGCAGTGTCTTCCAAATTTTGTCTGAATACTAAAAATGAGCAATCTTTCCCTTAAATATCATGTAACAAAGACACAGTCTGTCTTTTACTCCCTTTGGAGGAAACTACATTTAATTTTTCTATGTTTATCCCTCTATCTGGCTCATCTTCATCCTAATTTTGTCATTCATTGGAGAAATAAGCCTTAGAAATATCTGTAGAAGTCTCGGGATCTTTCTTATTTAAATAAAATCAGAGATTTGAAGAGAGTTTTAGAGAAAATAAAAATCTTCCTTTGTGCTTTTCTGAGTTAATGAACTGCTGGCTATATTCTGTCAGCAGTATTACAGAAAAAGTACTAGAGATTCACTTGTTTAGGGTTTTTTTTGGACATCTGTATCTCAAAACAGAAAAAGTCAAGATATACATCTTGTCTTTTTGAGTGAGAATGAGCACTTATGAACACACATATAGAACTTAGAATGTTATCTGAGAATCCAGATAGAACATTTGAATCACCAATACCATATCTGAGCTATGTCTTAAATAACTGTTAAAAACTGTATTTTTGAAACTAGTTTGAATATTTATTTAAAAGTTTGGCGACTTTTCAAGACAGGAAATTTGGCTTAGAGCACTATACAGAATGTCTTACTTTAAATTTATTCAAATGCCGTCTTTTAAAATATGTGTGTCCATGCTCATTTGCAATGTTTTAGATATATTGTCATTCTTTTATATTGTTGTATTTTTCAAATTAAGTGTGTATGTAAATATGTAATTGGTTGTATTTCATTAGCATTGACTATTTATCATTGCTTGAACTATGAGAAAGTCAGATTTAAGGATATGTGGGGTGAAATAGCAGTCAATAAAAACTTTTCATCTTAGCTTTGGGGCACTCTGAGAAAAAAATTGAGAATTCCAAGAAGCTAGTGAACAGTTGTATAGGATATTTTTCTCTGGAAAATCATGAGGGATTAGATGATGGAATTTTAATTGCAAAATAAGTATTGACTGTTAGTTTCAAATCTGTGAAGAGAAAAACAATCTTGAAAAGACTCCAATATGTTATTATATTATAGATCTTCAAGAATTTGTCAAATGTCCTGATGATTAAAATATAGAATCGCAATGTAGGAGATCTGGATTTGCTTTTGCCTTTTAGTATATTTAGATCCACATGTCTCATGGAAACATCCTAAGCTCCAGACCAAATATGTGTAGTACACTGAAAGGTGTTTATTCACCAATTGTACTGTTAAAATTGTGAAAGTCCTAGAGGCACAGGGAGGTGGTACAGACAGGCTTGAATGTAGTCTCTGAACCCAGAACTCTTTTATCTTTATATGTTACATAATCATTACCTAGAGACAGAAACAAAACAAAGGAAAATCAAGAAAAATAAAAATTTGTTTCCTCTAGTAAAGCTGCTCTCTATCTCTTGAATCAAATAAAAATTTGTTTCCTCTGGTAAAGATGCTATCTCTCTCTAATCAAAATTATTTTTGCTTTTCTTTTTTTATTAAAGGTGAAAAAATTCAGGCTGGGGAATGCCATTCCTCCTGCATTAGAGATGCACTTGGTGAGGGTGCATTTGATCCCACTGTGTGTATTATTGATGAATTAATTCTTGGTCTCAATATGGCCCCTGGTGAGACACCATTCATTCTTGGTTTCCGCTTGGACATTGAGACACTAACTGTAACTCTTGGAAGCAGCCACCCAGCCAATTTCTTAGCCATTTAACAGTTCATACATCAAAATCATATTTCTCCAATTTATCAGCAAAAATAATGTGCAGTATTGGAACAGTAGCAAAGGCCTTACAAAAGTCCAAGTAGACACATCAGTAGCTCTTCCCCTTTCCCCTGATGAAGTCACTTAGTTGTAGAAGGCCACTAGATTAGTCAGGTATGGTTTGCACTTGGTGAAGCTGTGTTGGCTGCCTCTAATCACCGGTGTTCCATAAGTTTCGACATGTCGTTCGGGAGGATATGTTCCATGCTCTTCGCAGGCAGACTTGAAGATGACTGGTCAGAAGTTCCCAGAGCCCTCCTTTTTTAAAGTGTGTACAGTATTCCCTTTACTCCAGTCATCAGGAACGTTTTCTGACTGTCATGACTTCTCAAATATGACAGTAGTGGCTTAACGGCTCTATCAGTCAGTTCCCACAGGACCCTAATATATTTAAATAACACAAAGTATAGCTGGTTTTCACATGCTGTTAAACCTTAAGCATGAACCTAATCACAAGACATCAAGTGATTGGAGAATGCCAATGTAAAACATTTTGCTACACAAATAGCATAACCATGAAATCTTTCGACCTCTGCACACTTACCTTTGGTCCCCATAGTTTCTACTGAAATAATACTTTCTTTAACCATACTTCCTTTGACACTCCTGGGCAAGACAGATATTTAGACTAGCCACCGTGCATCAGTAAATGCTATGTACATGCAGACAGGCCAGCCTATTTCTAAACAGACTGTACAAAATTTCTGCTTCTTTTTCCTTCTGTGAAAGCACAGACTGGGATTTCTCTGTATACCATGGTGACATTTGTCACAGAAATTTTAGGAACTTCATTACATTTGGGACTTCTAGCTCTTTCCAAAATGTAATTGAAACTGTCCCAGAGATCAAAAATAACTTGCAGATGTAGAGCAATACAGAAAATTGTATTACTCATACTGGTAAGTGTTAGATAAGCAGACTTTAAACCAAACATGACAAAAATCAAGGTTTTCTAAGGAACTTAAAGATTTACTAGATATACTATACTAGATATACTATACTAGATATAGTATACTATCTGAATTTACCTTGCCAGATTCAGAAGAAAAAGTTATGCTAATTATTAAAAAGAAAATGGACGCTACTAAAATCAGCTCAGAAAAATGCTATGTACCACTTATTTGATTTGGGATGTAAGGTGCAGTATTGCCTTGACTCACAGTAATACTTTTAATACCATAAACAGCTCAGTTGTGGTCTCCATTATCTGTTCTACTGCTATTTGAAGTTTTGTATAATTTCACACTCAGTTCCCTAAACTGGATCAGCTGAAAGACTTTTTTAGCCAGAAAAACATGTTCGTCTCTCTTCACCTTCTTGTTTTCCAGAATGCATCCCTGTAGAGCCTGACTAAAACAAAAGGATTAACTGAAAGGGAGCCAATTCAGCAGGTGAAAACTGCGAGAATACTGGCAGAAATAGCACCCAGCTTCCCAAGTTTGACAATATAAATAATGTTAACTGCTATGCAGATTTTTTCATGAAACTGTGGTTTATTCTACAAACATTTGTGCAGTTCATGAAGGCAGCAGCTGGTAACCATTGTTAAAGCACTTGAAAACCTAACCGGGAATATTAAAAGAAACTGGACTTAATGAATACATCAATTTGTGGGTTTATTAATTTGTTTGTTTCCTCTAAACACTTATGGAATAACATCATTTCTTTGTGAATAAAGTGATGCTGATGAGTTTCTGGAAAAAAGAATTGCAAGGACGAGAACTTACAAATAACGCACATAAAACCTTAAAGGATCTTGGACTAACAGGGGCAGTATCAAACATTAACTCCAAATAATGACTGGCACGCTAATGTATTTTAGGAAAAAAAACAGAACAAATGGTGTCCCACCTGATACAGCTATCTGGCATTTGAGAATGGCTTATTCTCCCACTTACATCTTTTCTCAGTGGCCCATTTCATAATATGAACTCACTTCTCTGTCTTGGTGATCCACTAATTTGCAAGATTTTTTAGAGCTTTTAGATGGGTAGCTTCTAAGCTAGTTATCTGGGAGGAAGTTAGGAGGTGGGTGTTGTTCAAGAAGTGCAAGGAGCTGGTATATAAATTATATATATCTCATGGACATGAAAATGTCCATTCATGATTTTCCTTCATCACAGAGCAAGTGCCATAAATACTATGTGTACCTCCTGTGTACAGGACCTGCATTCAGTAAAAGGGAAGAACTGGTCAGTGACTGTCTTGTCAGTAGCAACCACAAAACACTGGAGTTCAAGATCACAGAATAGACATGATTGTTCAGAAAAATATCTGTTGGGCTTTTGGGTAATATTTTTCTTGCCTTATTCATAATTTGAATTAAAACACAATTACAATATTAAGTTAAGATTTGCATTTCATGTACCTTTTCCATTGACTTCAAAGCAAGTTACTTCCTTTTTACATAATTATTTTTGTGGAGTTTTTTAATAGGTCAGATTTATTGACTTTAATGTTGAAATCTCTGTTTAAAAAATCCTCAAATGATATTGCATGATGTGGTTTGTCAGATAAAGTTAGCAGTTCAGTTTTTGCACAAATAAATGAAATGGTATTAGTTGTTTTATTATTGTACTCTCACAGAAAAAATTACTATATAGAGATGACTACTAAGCAAAATCTAGCCTGAATTGCACTGACACCCTAGTTGTCACCTTAATGCTCCTTATTCCAAAATAAGACAATATCTGGATCTGTTGATCCTTAAAAAGTTTAGTATTTCTTCATTGTAAAAGTTAATGTTCAGAATCTTAGTTTTCAAATTTTGCTTTTCTGCAATATATGACAGTGAATAATAAAATTATATTTAAAGAGAAAACACCAGTTTAGGGGAAGTGTTAATTCAATTTTTTTCTGTGTTTAACCCATTTCCAAACACAAAATAAAGAAAATAAAACCAAGCAAATTAAAAAAAAAAATTACTGTAAGGAATGTAGTCTTACACAATCTTATAAAAATATCCTTCATGGGAGCATGAGCTAGTGTCAGCCCTGTGTCTGTTGGGTTGTTGGACCTATCATGATAAATTTTCCTCTACAATTTAAATATACCTATATCTCTACACTTTGATTATCAGACTTTTAAAAGTAGTTAACCCTCTCTGGTATGGATCCCAAAAAATGTTTTACATGGAATTAAACAGTATCTTGGTCTGTATTTCCCCACTTGGGAAGATTGTTAGATGGTATCGTGATCCCCCTAGAATCTAAAAACCAGATTTTCTTATTCTGAAAATAATTCTGTGCGTAGCGGAAGAGACAAGGAGAGCTGGGCAGCTTTTCCTTTAGCTTTCTATTTGAAACTTCAGCTAGGAAATGTATCTTGACCAGATAGTTCATGGTTCCCCAGTTCAGATGATACGGGTCATAAAAATGTCCATATCCCTTTATTTTTTTTTTTTTTCTCATTATTTTATCCTACTATAACGGCTTTCCTGGAAAATCTCAGTTTCAGCAGCAGATAGCAAGAGAAAAAAAGCTCCTTCTTGTACATATTATGTACTATGTATGTAGACCTGCAAGGAAAAAGTGATATTTAAAAATCTCATATTTCATTATTACTGCATTTTTGCTGCCTCTGCTGGTTCATGACACAGTATCCAGAACAACAGAGCATCAATGATATGAGCTCTGGCGTGGCATCATAATGAAAACTCTAAACCTAACAATAATAATAGAATTGATTTAAAGGTTCCTTAGTAGCACCTTAAGGAGTGTCATGTAACTCAAATTTCCTTAATAGAGATACAGATACGGTACATTTTATCTGTATGTGTTTATTGCTTAGTCTATTTTTAAGGGCTATAGATACTGAGAAGTGTACTCTTAAAGATTAATAGCTGGTTCCAGTGCTAACATCGCATGATTTCCACCAGGGAACTGTAAAACTTCACAGGAGAGAGAGATTATAATGAGGTAGAGAGATATTATGGGTATTATTTACTGCATGCTATAAGGTGTTATTACCAACTTTGTACATAAACAAAGATGTACTCATTATTTTATTGTCTTGAACAAAGGGAAAGCACAAGAGAGGCTGCTGCTGCTGTCAGAAGAACCTGCGGGAGTTTTAAATGGAGCTGTGGAGCCCCAGCAACCAGGAGCAGGGCAGGCAGGGGGGCAAACAGGGGTGGAGGGGCCACTGCAGTTTGTGCAGCAGTGCACACAGAAGGGTGTGTGAGAAAGGTCATGCACCCTGCTTGCAGGTCTATAGCCCTGCAGGGGAGGGCCCATGTCTCTGCCATAATGGGGGGCACTCACCTTGGAGTTAAAACCAATGTTTCTACACAGAAAGCCCCCGAGATGTCTGGACATCAGACAAGGTCCCAGAAGACTAGAAGAAGGCTAATGTTGTCCCCATCTACAAGAAGGGCTTAAAGGAGAATCCATAAAATCGTAGCCCCATCAGTCTTACTTCAGTTCCTGGGAAAGCTCTAGAGTGCACGCTCATGTGGGCTATTAGAAGTCTAATAAGCCATGAATGGTTGGGAAAAGTCAGCAAGGATTCACCAAGGGCAAATTGTGCTTGACAAACTCCTACATCTCCCATGACAAAGTATCCTGCTTAGCTGATGTAGGGTGAGCGGGGGACGCTGTTTACCTGGATTTCTCCAAGGCTTTCCATGTGGCTTCCCACAGCCGCCACCTAAAGAAACTGATGCACTACCTCTCTGGAGAGCAGCTCTGTGGAAAGGGACCCTGGGGGTCCTGGTGGATGAACAGTGTGCTGCTGTGGCAGAGAAAGCCAACAGGAACCTTGATTGCATTACCAAGGATATCACCAGCAGAGATAAACCTTTATCTCACTCTGCTCAGTGCCTGCCAGGCCACATCTGGAATACTATGTTCAGTTTTGGCCCAGGCTCTGCAAAAGAGGTGTGAGCAGGCTGGAGAGGGTCCAGAGAAGGACCAAAAAAATGATCAAAGGAATGAGAAGCCTGCTATTTGAGGAAAGGTTGAGAGAACTGTGTTTGTTCTGCCTTGAGAAAAGAAGGTTGGGAAAGACCTTATCACCATGTCCCAGTATTAAAAAGATGACTAGAAAGAAGAAGACTCCTCTTAAGAAAGGAGTTACGTGGAAAAGATGAGGGGTAATGGGTGCAAGTTGCTCCTGGGGAGATTCTGACTGGACACAAGAGGAAAGATTTTCACAAGGAGAATAGTTAGCCATTGGAATAATCTCCCCAGCAGTGGCATCCCTCAGTGCTGGACAATTGTAAGATTCAGCCAGACAGGGTGTTCGGACATATTGTCCAGGCCATGCTTTTGACAAGAAAGGTTGGGATGGATGTCCCTTGAGGTCCCCTTCCAACCGGGTATTCTATGATTCTACCAACCATTAAAGATTTTGCTGTACTGATTTTATAGTACATTCAGAAAAAAAAAACTCCAAGAATTTAAAATAATACAAAAAGTTCAATTTTTTTTTAAATTTTAAAGTAGCTGTGAGGCAAAATAACGTTTTCATGTATATGGGTATTTCAACTAAAATGAGGGTATCCACTTGGATAAATAAAGAGCTAACCTAGTATTTGTTCTTTCCTTGAATTAAAGTCCTGTTGACATTTGGAAATGTCATAACATTTTCATGTTTTCAAACCTGTATTTTGTCTGATCTTGACTACTGCTTTGGGATTATCAGAGCAGAATACTGTGTAAGAATCTGAGTCGAAAAAATTCTGTGTTCCTGTACTCTGAAATAAACCTGGTTTTGTCCATAAAGGTACAAATAGAACTGAGCAATAAAAAGTTTCAGTTTTTTTTTTTTTTTTTCAACCTGCAGTAATTCCTTACTGTACATCAAGACTGATGCCACAGCTTTCAAAATTTTATTTGGAAAAACAGAGCCATCAAACAAGTCAAAGCCCTTGCCTGGGAGAAAATTTTGCTCATGCCCATCAGTCTCAGCCAAGCAGGCATGTATTTGAGGTTGACGTTTTTAATTCCATACAATCTATTCCAAGTGCTAAGATACTCTTACCTCTCTTTTTGAACAGAAATATTGTCCATATTTCTATTCAAAAAGAGAGGAGAGAATCTTCATTTTTAATGAGTTTCTAAGAGTATCATCATTTCTAATACTAGTTACTACTGAAAAACCTTTCAATTTGATAAATTTGTATTTTAGAATAACATCTATTCATTGGAAAAAAACCCAATACTTTATCTCAAGAAAAATTTTCATACATAAGGCATGAAAATCAGTGGTTTTAATTAGAGTTTTTCATACTTTTAAATGAAAACCAAAAAGATCTTATTATTTTTTGAGAAAGAAATAAAACCATGTAATAAAAAAAGCCACAAACAGTCTAACAAAACCCCATAGACTTACCTCCCTCTCCCCCAAGTTATTAGGAAGAACAGGTTCTGGTCAAGTCATTCAGTATGAGCTCCACCAATGCTTTCACAGATCTTGTCAGCAGTATAAATGAGAGTTATGGTGGACCAAAAGTGTCAGTCTGGTGCTTTAATCATGTGTCAGTCATAGTTTCATCAAGTTAAATGCCAACTGTTTTTCCTGGGATAGCCGGAAAACTGGTTCCCATTTTATATTAAGTTTGAAAGCTAGATAAATTTTGAATAGAGGATGTTTTTCATACACCCGGTTGTCACAATCTGCTAATAAAAGCGAGGGTTGTGATGGTTTGTTTGATCTCAGAGTGCGAAAGACACCAAGGGGGATTTCAGTTTTAATCAAACAGTGCACCTTTATTGAGTGCCAACAACACAGTTATGCGATAGAGGAGAGAGAGAAAGAGATGTAAAGAAACAAAGTAGAGAGGAAGAGAGAGAGAGAGAGAGAGAGAGAGAGAGAGAGATTGGGCAGAATAGCTACCAGCAGATGAGATGAAGTCCTCGAAGCCCTCATCCAATAGACCCAGCAGTGTCTGTGGGGAGATCTCATCAGGGCTAATTCAGAAAATCCCTTTATAGTCTTTTTTGAAAGCGGGGAGCAACTGGCCAGGAGGTGAGGAGATCTGCAGTTATTGTTGTGAGGGCCCGTTGTTCTGAGATACTGGAGCTGGTGTACAGGACAGGTCCTTCCTTCTCGCTTCAGTGAAGCGTTCTTCCCACCTAGGCAGCAAGAACAGTACACTGTGACCTGCACTAATTTACCAGTCCTCAGCAGGCGCACCTGCAGGCAACACTTGGCAAACATCCCACCTCAGCCAGGCCAGGACTACTGTGCAAAAGTCCTCTTTTCCTTTTGGGGTTTTTAGAGTTTTCAGTCTCTCTCCTAGTCGACTATCGTGAGGCAGATGAGGGGTTTTCAGACCGTCTCTTACACCTGTTTTTGGTGGTGTTTTTTGGTTTGTTCATTACTTTTTGAAGCAAGAAGAAACCTGTAAAAATTCATACCTATTTTATTTTAGAGCTACACTCTAAATTCAAGTCCTATTTGGTCTAGAGTAAGTATTTTTCCTCTTATAATTCCATTTTATTTTTTTTTTTACAAAATTGTATTCCATTTGTTTTACAAAATTGTAACCAATTAGAATTATCATCTTACTAGTAGCCCAAAGGTTGGA
Organism: Oriolus oriolus; assembly: GCA_013400235.1. Taxonomy (NCBI): domain Eukaryota; kingdom Metazoa; phylum Chordata; class Aves; order Passeriformes; family Corvidae; genus Oriolus; species Oriolus oriolus. The sequence continues at coordinate 94,405 of VXBT01013462.1, read as the reverse complement.
CACCTGGACCTTTACAGTTAGGATTTACCATCAGGGTTCTATAGTTTTAAGCTTTGTTTTTGTGGGAAATACATGGCTTTTGGAAGGGAACTCTCAATTTATTTTATAATACAGAGCCAAGATTAAATATAGGAAAGATAAAGAAACCGAATTCTTTGGCTTTGTGCCAGTATTTCTAAACTATGAGCAAGTGCAACCATTTACTGCCAAGTTTAAAGGAGGAGAAAGAGCGAATGTACTTATCAGCCTCAAGCAGAAGTAAGCTGGAGGGTTTTACATCATTATATTAATTTCTGGATGAAAATCACCAATAATAAAATTTGAAAACACAATGTACCAGACATAAATTGCATTTGAAATATTTATTTTGAACAAATGAAATAATGGCTACTAAAAGACAAAGTGAATTTGTGCGTTGTTTCAGTCACCAACTCCAAGAAAGGGATTTTTCAGTGCAAAAGGTTTTTTTGGTCTTAAATAGACATTAATCTGAAATTGACTTTTAGCCCTTATTCTGTACAGATGACATTTCCCAAAGGTTTTTTTCAGGTTTCCCAAAGAAACTGCAGTGCTACAAATGGAAAGAAAGGGATGAAATATATGAATAATTTATTTTGTGCAAAGCAGAATTTATCCTTCACTGCTCATTATGAAGATTCTGAAAGAAGTTCACTTTCTCACAGCCTCACATGTGCATCTCACAGAAGGCAATCCTGAAACCCTGCTGCTACCAAAACCTTGCCATGCAAGCCCAATACAACAGAAATTAACCATTTAGAGAGTCATGTAAATAATTAGTCCAGGACAGCAGCAAGCTAGGTTAGAGACTAAGGAGGAATTCACTGCAGTGAATAGACCTTGGCTCTGTGTAAGCACTGCTCAGCAATAACACAAACATCTCTATAATCACCACTGTGTTCAGCCAACCCAAATCAAATCCAAAACATAGACCCATAGTATTCATATTATAGCCACTGTGAAGAAAATTAACCCTTCCTCAGCCAAAACTACTACAGTGCTTTACAAGATCATCCAATGACTTCAGTGGTATTGTTTCAGTGGTTTTATATAGATAATGAAGGTGTTTTAGAAAGCAGGCTTTCAGGTGTTCAGACTCCTGCTGCCTAACCTCCCTTTTGTATTCCTCAGTTGAAAAAAGTGGAAAAAAACAAAGACTGACAAAAAACAACCAAGAAACAAACAAGCAAGCAATCTGGATCTCTGTCTTGGCTTAAACTTACACTGCAATCTGTGTTGCTCTGGTTTCTACTGTGTGAGAATAAAATAGTATTGTCCTATACTTGCACTCAGTTATTAGTTACTGTGTTGGGAGATTTGCTGTATTAAATGTTAACTAGAATGTTTTCAGTAGCAGAGATTTTGACAGAATGAGGTATGGGTTAATAGAAGATTTTAAGTAGTGTAAGTGGAGACAGCCTTTTTCTCAAAGGGGTGAAAATCAGGTGTTATGGGGCTGCAAGAACCACCTTCTATCTTGCTTCAGTTGCAGCCACAGACCCATCGCTTCTTAAACCCCTAGTTCTATCAGGAACATCATTAAACTAAATAAGATATCTCTGAAAACTGATCATGAGTGACAGCTTAATGGTATGCAGGAAGACCTCAGACCTTTGCTACTGCTGAAAACAGCCGTAGGATTGTTCAGATGCTCATAGTGGTTATTATACAAAACTTCATGACAATCAGCAAAAGCACTGCTAGCAGAGCAAAAGCTAAACTACAAAAGGGCTACTTTTGTGGGAAGTTTGACATTTCCTTCATCCTAGCAGAATGGATACTTTAAATGCTGGGTGGGGTGGGTTATTTTGAGTTTTGGAGGGCTCTTTTGATAATTCTACTGAAATTTGATAATCAAATTATCATATGAACCAAGGAATGTTAGATTTAAAAAGAAAATATAAAATTTTTAATTGATAAATTGTAAAGAAAATACAGAAAATCATAAAAAAATGATTTTGAGAAAGTGGATTACTTAGAATGGCATTTATTTCATCTGTAGCATGGTAGAGAGGGGAGAGGAAGAGAGGGGCGAGGGAAGAGGAAGAGGGATAGGAAGACCATGTCTAAGTTAAAATGTATTATCAAAGCCAATGTGTCAGAAAATACAGAGAATATATCTATAATTATATAAACTACGAATAAAATAATTAGCTCTGTAGTCCCCTTTTTTCTCATTTTTAATGAATGCTCATAGACACAAAAAAGACTTAAAAGAAAAGTGATATGGGTGATAAGGTGATATGAATGAGGAAAATGTCTAGTGTAATTGCTGCTGAGAGACCTTGGACTGACAGATAGTTCATCAGCTGGTCTCTGGCTCATTTCCCCAGTCTGTGTTATGATATGGCTGATCTTTCTGGGTGTGAGCAAAAAGATTGGGCTCGGTCATTTATTCTCTCTTCTTTTTTTTTTTTTTTTAAATAAAGCATCACAAGCTGCTGAAAAGGAGATAGAAGACAAAACGGCCCTTTCCTCCTGTATGGCATTTACTCTTATAGAGAAGCCAACAGTACAACCCAATGTTTCCTAGGCTTATTCTTATGATTGGTTGAGTAGTTTCAAGTTGTTCACACTCATCAGCCAAGGTCAAGACATAGAAGTAAACCTAGTGGCGCACAAAGAGAGTCCCAAGTAATCTAAGATATCCACTTTTCAATCCTCCTGAAATTTTCCCATCTTCAATTTTTCCTTTTCTGAGAATTCTCAAATTAATGAGAAAGAGAAATCTCTCATTATTTTTTCCAATGTAGACCTAATTTTTCATACCTTGACTTTCAGAGTTATACTCTTTGTACTTGTTAAGAGCAATCTAGATAGAGAAGCTAGAGGTAGAATCAATAGATATTAGGATTTTGAATTAATATTCTTGGTTGCTTCTAGCTCTGTCTGAGACATTGAGATGCATTCCCAATTCTGCTGCTTGTTGCCTTTTTTTTGCAGCTTTCTCATCAACCCACATAATTATATTTACTTGGAACATTTTAAAAATTTCCCTCTATTTGCACACAGTCCTTTGGTGCAGACTGAGTCTTCATCATTACAACAAAATAAAATTCATCCTTTATCCCTCTGTGAAAGAAAGGCACTAACAGTTTCATGTTTTGTTCTTCCACATGTAACCCAAAATCTAATTCGTTGCTTAGCTAGCTTTGAGTGATTTCTAACCTTAGACTTCCTCCTAAATTTGTTAATGCTAGACCTTCCCTTAAATTTGTTCAGTGTTTCAACAACAGATTACAGGAATTAGCAAGGTAAACTGCTACTGTGTAAGAACTCAGGCTATGCATGTTCTTTGAGAAAGATTGTAATTACCGTAAGCCCAAATGATATCTTAGATGAATTGGTAATGTTCAGAGGAACAAAAGCACTCCAGATGTTCCTTGCACCGTTTAAAACACTGTGTTACTTTCAGCTGTCATCTAATTTTGTACAGAATAGGATAAATGTCTCCTACTGACCCACGCTCCTGGCAAGTCTTGCACATTCGATAGCTCATTATGGAGTATTCTGATCAGGACTGCCATCTCAGTGTTACATTTGGAGTTTAGGTATGGTGCTGGGATTCAGTTGCAGGCTAACGCAACTGAAGTGAAGGCTTGAAGGAAAAGTGACATGGTACTTCCTTTACAAGAAAAGTAGGAAGCATGAAAAGATGATGATCCTACTTTTGAGATCTGGTAGAGAAATGCAAGATAATTGAGGTGTGGGATTTGATAGGTTCACATTTTGGTTTATTTTGTTTGAAAAACATATATCTCATGAAAATATTTTTATGAGGATCAGAGTGTATCACAGTCTGTTTCAAGGAGCTGTTTATATGCCTTGGGTGAACAGCCTCTCAATCCTAGACAATAGCTTCTAGAGCCAGGGTGTAAATGTTATAATTTGAAGAAACTCAGAAGACTGACAAGAAGTCATTAATATACTGTGAGAATACTGTAGCGTGAGGTGCTTAAGAATTCCTATTCTGTGGGATTGCCAGGGCTCTGTGCTATGTGCAGACTGCCTAAGAGCAAGAGGCAGCAGCTGCTGGCAGAGCTGTAGCGTGGGAATGGTGGCAAAGGGAGAGCAGCACACAAAATCCATGGTACTGTAGCAAAACTTCACAACCACAATATTGAAGTGTCTGTGCAGGAGAAAGCAAGCAGCCAGCTGGCCTCAGAATTGCCTCACCAAACAAGACTATTAATGACAGATTATATTTTAGGAGTTAAATATGTTCTCTTACCTTGTCTGTCTACCTTTAGATACTTTTTTTTCTCTCCTTCACTACATATTGTTTGCTTAAATAACTGACTTCTCTTTCCAGAAGAAGAAAACTGAGATTCACAAATGTGTAATTTAATCTGTGGATGTCTTTGGGTGGAGTCCTGAACCAGTGCTTTTCCAGCTACCCAAATTACATGAATATTGTCCTGCTTGCTGCCAATCAAACATTCTCAGAAAGGTTACAATTGCTTTGTATGCAAAAAAGGATGAAGCTAATTTTTTTTCCCATTCTATTTATTAGTAAAGATTCTTTTATTATTAATGTATTAGAAAAAAAAGACTTCTGGTGAAAAGAGCAAACTGGCAGAGACATGAGAAGAATGGACCAAAGTATAAAATAAAAGTAATTTAAAAATCTAAATATTATGCTAATTAAATGAGAAATGGAATACCGACAGCAACTGCTTGCTCCCTATTGCTGTAGGAAATGATAGTAGTGACTGGAATTGAAAGGAGGAAGATGCTGTAAATGAGAAGACATACAGGTGGTAAAATGATTAATGTTGCATCTAAGTGGTACAGGTGTCTGGCACTTCTTAAAAGGCCCAAGAAATAAATGGGATATTTATTCACCTTGACAGGAAGAGGAAAAGTTTGTACTTGATTCTTCATCTCAACAAATGAAGTGTTGAGTGAACTGTTCTGTTGATTTATTATCGTGGTATCATCTAACACTCTGACTGAAAAATTTCCCTTGGTATTTTCTGTATGAGCCACTATTTCAAGTATTTCCTCTCTAACCATGAACATTTAAATTTAGAATACACTGCATTCAATCTGGTAAAGCAGATGAACATGAGAGACCTCTGATACAGCTAATTCTGCTCTGTCTCACTCTCTCTCTCACATTATGGTTTAATCCCAGCTGGCAACCAAGCACCACCCAGCCGCTCGCTCACCTTCCCCCACCCTGAGCAGGATGGGGAGAGAATCGGAATGATAAAATGAGAAAACCCGTGGGTTGAGATAAAGATAGTTTAATAGGTAAAGCAAAAGGCACACACACAGAGGCAAAGGAAAGCAAGGAATTAATTTACTACTTCCCATGTGTATGGAGATGTTCAGCCATTTCCAAGAGAGCAGGGCCCCATCATGTGTTATGGTGACTTGAGAAAACAAATGCCATCATTCCAAACGTCCCTCCTTCATACTTCTCTCACCTTTATATGACGAGCATGATGCCATATGGTATGGAATATCCTTTTGGTCATCTGAGGTCAGCTGTCCCGACTGTATCTCCTTCCGACTTCTTGTGCATTCCCAGACTCCTCACTGACAGGGTGATATGAGAAGCAGAAAAGGCCTCGACTCTCTGTGCTAAGCACTGTTCAGCAATAACCAGCTAATCTCTATATTCGACACTTTTTTCAGCATAAGCACAAAATATAAACCCATGAAGAAAATTAGGCCTACCCTAGCCAAAATGAGCACATATGTAAAGCAAAATACGAATCCAAAACCTGCACATTTTCTTATATTTGCTTTTGTAATGATTTGATTTAGAGGATCTTGACCTTGTTCCTCTGCTCTAGATGTTTGTTGCACCAATATATATTTAGATTTTAGTATAGAATATAGTCCTCTTCCAATGACTTATTCATGTGAACAGTTTTGCTTCTGAAGTTTTTTCATCATAAATGGTCTGGAGCTCAGCCACTTGGAAATTCTGCTATAGGAAGTTAATCTCCACCTAACTTACTAAAAATTTCTATGCTTGATAAAAATTGCATCACTTCTTGGTTTTTCTAGTCCATTTTTCAAAAACAAACAATCAAACAACTGTCACAAAATCATTATCTGATGTACATTTACTTGAAATTTCACTTAGAAATAATATATTTCACAGATGTAGATATATGTTAAACCTGCCATCTATTCATAGTGTTGTAGACTCACAAAAGATATGCATTTCCATTTTTCTATTCAACAGCATAGGAGATTAATTTTTGTTCGGAATATTGCTATGCAAACATAAGTGGAAATCTTGGAATAATTAATGAACCTGGCCTGATACATGTGCTAATGTAATTGTCAATTGACTGTTTAGTAGACAAATATTTCAGACTATTGGTATTTCAAGCAAAAGTGATTTGTATTAAGCTTGTTTGGTATTTTGTGGTGAGCTTGTTTTTTTGTTTGTTTGTTTTTTTAATAAGCCATCTGCTCTCTTTTTGGGTAAATCTTTACAATGGAGGGTAATACAGAGAGTCAGGAGCTCATTTGTGTGTTGTGCAAGATTTTCTTTCTATTAATATTCTGTTGGTTTCTTGCAGAAACAAAAGATGGAGGGAGGGAGGGAGGGAGGGAAAGAGGGAAGGAGGGAAGTTAATTTAAGATTTTGTTCAGAAAGGTGTTTTGTATATTTTGCTCAGAACTCACCAGAACATTTTGGAATAAAGTTGTTGAAATGCTTTGTTTTGACAGTCTGATAGTAAAAAAAAAATTAGAAAAAAAAAATAAAAAAAAGGAAAAGGAAAAGGAAAAAAGGAAAAAAAAGGGAAAAAAAGGCAAAAAAGGCAAAAAAGGCAAAAAAGGCAAAAAAGGCAAATAAAAAGGAAAATAAAAAGGAAAAAAAGGAAAAAAAGGAAAAAAAGAAAAAAAAGAAAAAAAGAAAAAAAGGAAAAAAGGAAAAAAAGGAAAAAAAGGAAAAAAAGAGGAAAAAAAAAAGAAAGGGGGAAAAGGGAAAAAAAGGGGAAAAAAGGGAAAAAAAGGGAAAGAAAAGGGGAACAAGGGAAAAAGGGAAAGAAAAGGAAAAAAGGGAAAAAAGGGGAAAAAGGGGAGAAAAAGGGAAAAAGGGAAAAAAGGGAAAAAGGGAAAAAACAGGAAAAAGAAAAAAGGGAAAAAAGAAGAAAAAGGAAGAAAAGGGGGAAAAGGAAAAAAAATGGAAAAAAACAAAGTTTTTTTTTCAAGCAAACTAGTTGAGTAATTGATTATAGAAGCATTTGACGAAATAGATATATTCTTGCAAAACAGTATTTTAATCCAATCATTATTTTCCAAAGACAAATCTTTTCACTCAGACATTTTTAATTACTTCTTTTTCTGATATTTAATACCCTTTGTGAACTATTTTTGAGTGTGTAATGGTGTCTATACTTGCCAATACTGCAAATGCACTGTCTAGATACAACCTTTTTCTCTAACATGCATTGAAATAAGAGTATAATTGATAATGTTAATTAATTTTAATGGAATACTAATTTTAAAAGGATCTCTAACACTGCTCAATTTTTGAAGTACCATTCCACGTATTCCCTGTTTAGGACAGTCTTGTCAAATACCTCGTAGTGTCATTTATTCATAAGGCTGATGAAATTTTCATCTTGTTATACAATTATATAATCTATAAGTAGGAAGCTCTTCATAACATTGACGTTGCTAGTCTGATTAAGTCTTATCATTAAAAACCATTAAATATAATGACTGACAAAAGAAACCTGTTGTGAGAAAATGACAGATGCCAGCAGGGCTTTCAATCAATATCATTGCAAAAGTTTAGTGCACAGTCCTTTCTAGAATTATCATTTTCCGACTTTGAAACTTGATACTGGTCCCCTTTCATTACTTTATTCCCCAACAGCAACCACACGCCTCCATACATGCCCCACTTTTTTGTTGATAGTTATCCTGGTTGCTTTCTCTTAGTGACAAAGTTAACTGAATCACTGCCTCTCTACTCCAATCCAACTTCTTCCAATCAACTGAGCAGATGGTTTCATTATAACTTTGTCTAATATTTTCACCTTAAACCCCAAACATTTCAGAAAGCAAGAGTCTAATATTTTAGCTATACTGTCTCCTTTTTTCCTCCTTTTTTCCCTTTTTCTTCACTGATTTTAGGATGCAAAGCTAGCACAAAACAGAGTACATTTCTGTGTATATGTCATTTAGCATAGCTCTTAGTTAAAACTTTTTTTTTTGAAGTTTTCCTTTCGTATGAAGAGGTGGAGGCAAAATTTTCCTATTGACATGAAAAACAAATGCAGTTTTTGGTGATCCTCTGATGTCTGTAGAAATCTGACTTAATCATTAGTAAATTAAGATATTAGATACTAAACCAAATCCAAGTTCAGTCACAAGCTTTCTGAAAGATTTGAGCAAAGTCACACAGTCACAAATTCATCTTACCCAGCTTTACACACCCATTACCCTTATCGTGGGGATCGCAGTCTCCTGTCATAGTCCACATAGAGAGACCAGTTCTTCAAAGAGGGATAAAGCTGGCTTAGGAAGTTTCTGCAGGTTTGTCTAGATGTATTCTCAAACCTTATTTTGACCTGCAAAATATGCTATTAGACCATATACAGTATCCTTCATCTAAGTAATAAATGCACACTCTATGTTTGTGCATTATTCTCATAATAAATCCAAAACACAGCACTTGTGTTTTGGATTTATTATGTGTTCTTAGCAACTGTACCAGTTGTTAAGAAGAAACTTATCTCTATTACAGTGGAAAACAGAACAATCTAGGAGTTACATGATACAACTTATATGAGCATTTAGGTGTTGACAAGGTACTAATAAGACAACTATTTGCAAGTGTTGTGGCAATTTTTCATAGTGATATTTCTTGAAAGCTGCCGAGAATTGATGAGCTAGTCTTTTATTTGCATGAAATATTTAAATGTCTGTTAGTTTTTAAATCATTATTGCAAGATAGTCACTGTAAAATGACCTACACAAATATGACCAAATCTTAGTGCTATTACCCAAACCTCAGGGATAACACAATGGGAATCATAGTCCCTCCATCCTACATTTCACTTCATTGTTGTGTAAAATTTACTCCATCAAATGCAAATATAAATCTGAAGCATGACCTTATGTGGGGAGATGAGACTGAGGTGCAGGCTCATATAATTTTTTTATTATCCTTTCACTGGAAATACTAGCTTGAGGAAAATGTACATGCCTGGCAGTCAGGGAAAATAATTTACTTAATCACCTGCTTAATAATCAGCAAAGCTTGTTTAAAAAAAAAAAAAATCATCAGTTAGGACTCTGAATATTAGACAACAAAGACAAGATCTGTAACCTAAAACATTTTATTTCTTCTTTTCTTTTAGGTTTCTCAGAGATGACACATTAGTTTATGAGCTACAATGAAAGGTTTTGGCATGAGCAGAGCATGGATTTGAGTAATACTAAGTACTTATTTACTATTTGTATTGATGTAAATGGGAAGACTTTAACCTGAGGTGTGGCAGAGGGAGCACCAAGATCAGAGGCCAAGAAAGAGAAGGTGCTCCATGACACAGGAGGTACTACAGCCAATGGAGAGCCTGAGCTAGAGCAGATTTTTTCCTGACAGGATCTGTAGCATGTGTGAGAACCCGCTATGGAGCAGATATTTTTCTCCTGAAGGACTGCAGGTTATGAAGAACCCACACTGCAGGAGGGGAAAAGTGTGAGGGGAAAAGAGCAACAGACAGGAGCTGTTATGGACTGACTGCAACCCCCATTTCTTACTCCCTGAAGTGATCAAGATGAGGATAGAAGAATCAGAGGCAAAGGAATGAAGTTGAGATTAGAAAAGACTGTAGGAAAGAATTTTGCCTTTTTTCCATGACTCAAATTAGTAATTGTATTTTTTTTTCAATCAGTAATATATTAATATTCCCCTAATAGAGTCTATTTTGCCTGCAGTGCCAAAGTGGTGATCTCCCCATCTTTCTCTCAATCCATGACCTTTTCCTTCTTGTTTGTCTTATTTTCTCCTGCTGTCATGCTAGGGGAAGGTGTGAGCAAGCAGCTGGGTGCGCATTTGGTATATAATGGAGATGGTCTGGATAATTTTCCCTCAGAAGATTTTGTCTACATTTAGAAATGTTAAAGACACTTCTTCCCATTTTTTCTCTCTCTCCTTTGTGTCCCACTTTTAGTTTTCAGCATGTATATATATGATGGTGAATAAAAGCACCACCAATAGTACCTAAAGGAATATTTTCTAAGTTCCAGTTCTGATGCAGTTGAATAATACATGTAAAATGTATTCTGCTTTGGCCTATCAGAGACATGCATCTGATTTGGACGGTTTTCTCTTACTACTTGAGCATACAAATGCAAATAACTTGACTTTAATCTGTAAGAATAATAATATCTCATTAATATTGTTACCAGTGTGCTTAAATACTGAAGTTTAAAAACTAAAGTAGTTTACAACTTAGGCAAATGCTTTGAGTTTAACAAGTTAGCAGGATCATAATTTTTAGAGCAGCATGTTCGTGCCACTGTATGTAAGATGATGTTAGCATTTCCATTATAAATAATTTAAGTGATTTTAACTCAGTAAGAAAAAAAAAATCAGTATTCTTACTGCATTTTAAAGAAATTATTATGTTTAATGCATCTTCCAGGCTGAAGGGAGCATATGATAAAATTTATCATTTTCCTCTAGGGGCTTTAGTAAAGAAGCTAGACATTCAGCTTTAACCAGACAATTTAAAAAGGTTTCTAAATGCTACTTTAAATGTAAAGTTTGTTTAAATGTGATGCAGTTATATGCCAGGATAGGATGATTTTGGGATGTATTTCTAGAACGTACACTGCAATGACTACCACTATTTGTCAAACAATGAGTGATAAGAGTAGTGTTACTGAGAGGGTAAGAGAGAAGTCACAGGAAGGAGAGGACGTTTTTTGTTACCAGATTATCCAGGAATCATGGGTGTGCATTAGGAAGGAGAAAATAGATTCTATCATTCCAAGACTTAAAAAAAACCCCAAAACACTTAAATGTTGATTTGCGTACTAGTAAACAGTCTTACTGATTTTTTCTGAAATACTCACTTGGCTGAAGCAGACTAAAGAATTCCTGGATTGTTGCTGAGAGGGAGATGTTTTCAGCATTCTCATCAATCTTTTTTAAAATCTGGAAGCAAAAAGGAAAAAAAAAATCAAGGGAAAGTGGAGAATGAGTGGTCATCTGGCAAGCAGGGCTCACCCTGGTCTATTTCTTAACAAAATGAGCTAGGAATTAGAAATACGTAACTAGTGTAGAGACTTTTTAAACACAGCAGGTTCTGCTGGAGTCATCTGAAGTTCAGTGATGAGTTCTGCATTTGACTCTGAAGCCCAATTCTTTTAATTCTTACTCTCTTTCATCAGGGTACTTCAGCAGTATTAATGGAGTTAAAGTTAATATGAGAACTTGATCATAACTGTTGAGAAACAAAGTAGGAGTGCTTTGCAGTGGATGTGTTATAGTTGGTCAAATGCTACCAGTGTCATTAAAAAAATGCACTGACTACATCACAGTTTCTGAGTTTTATCTTGATTTTTTTTTTTTTTTTTTTTGGTCCCTGCATTGTCAGTCACAATGATTATACAAAAAATACGCATACAGTGTTCTAAAAGAGCAGAAAACACTTCAAGTAACCTTTGCATAAGGTTACTAGGCCAAAAAGAAAAGCCCCATAATGGACATATCTGGCCTTCACAAAACCTAAGTTATTACTACACTTATCTAAATTTCTTATGAGAGGTTTTGGTTTAGGAAATATCAAGTGTTGTGCTTTTGTGTGGTTGGTTTAGAGCTTTTCCCTCTCTGCTAAAGAGACGCTGTAAAATGCCATTTCTTTAAATACCTTTTGTTTTGTGTTAAAGCACAGTCAGTTTTGTCCACTTGGTATGTCCATGTTACTTCAAGTGCTATTGTATCTAAACATTCAAATAATTTCAATGTATTGAAATCAACACGATCGGATAAAAGGCTTTAATTTGTAGACTTGATGAAGAGCTCATTAGATATCCTCAGAAAAGTTTTGCAGACCTTGTGATGTTTGAAGTGCCAAGATCTTGCACATGCTGCAGGTGAACCACCTGAGGAGCTAAAGGGGCAGATACGCCTCGAAGAAAATAAAGCTTTTAAGACTTTTTTTCATTTTTCTCCCATGACACCCTATCGAGCCCTCAAAAATAGCTACTACTTGCTTTACTTTTTGATACTATATCCTGTCCCACTGGAATTATATCTGGAATTATATCCTCCACAGACTTTGAAAATGTCTAACCTTATTTCTTGTTTGTGAACTAATCACCCAGGTTTGGGGTTTTAATTCAACACTGCTTTGGTACATTTAGAACCATTTATTTAATTTCTAATCATAGTACATAAAGCTGTGATTTAAGTATCTATTCTTCTTATAAGAAAGATTACTTTACTGTAATGTTAATTTGCCTAGTGTGCAGACTGCTTTTAAACATGAAATATAGATTTTAATAATATTCCATTTAGCCTGACAGATGTTTCAGAAGAAACCATCTATTCTGCACAAACTCACAAGAAATGGTCTTCTCAATTTCAAGAAGTACATTCCCATCTAGTCCTGGACTTAGGAGCATGGCAGCTAATTTGTAGCAGTGTTCATTGCTTCTAACCTGACTTTGATGATTACTGCTCAGACATCTCTGGAGAAGGTTAGAAAAGAAATCAAATACAAAAAAACCTCAAAAATAATGGAGGAAAAGAAGGAAAAAGACAGGTTTGATCAGTAGATGGCAGTAAGAGCTAGCAAGAAGCCTGTAGGCTCAGCTCACACCTTTAGCACATTAATCATACATACAGCAAATTCCACACAGTACAAGCTGACAAAGACCTTGCTTTGCTACAATCAATCTTTATTCACCACTAGATTACAGTGGTTAGATATACTTGATTGCCTCAGATCCAGGACAAAGCATATAAAAAACTATATATGTAATCGGCTTAAATTTTTGCTATTGTATTTTAGAATTTGTTTTTATTTTAAACTGAGCTTTGGATGAAATTGGTTTATTCTTATCTCTGCTATGTGACCAGACAGTCCATCTGTCACCTTGACTATGAAGTTATAATTTTAATGTTTGGCTCTGTAAATGTTTAAAGTGTCATTCTATTATTTACAAAGGGAAGTATACAGCTAATAGACTGCAGTTGAAGGAGAACTGTCTTAGCTCACTTGTCTTTATTCCAAGACTTTTACGACTGCATGTCTGTGTTATAAGCTGAAATGGCAGCACAATGGTGAAATAAACTCTGTATTGCCCTGCAGGATCCATTTTGTACAGCTCTGTTCTCTGATCTAATTTTCTGTTTCAAAAAGTCACAATGTATCAAGGATGTTCACGTTGGAAAGCTGAAAATGCAAACATTCTCCTAACATACACTCGACAACAGGAACTTTATATGTATATTTCAAATAAAATGGAAAGAATGGAATAATGGTGCACATTTTTTTCCATTTCATTATATAATGAAATAACTTATTTAGAAATGTATATTTAGGTTTGTGCAATCTTGCAGATTTGAAGTGCTTAGTTTATATAAAATTGAAGTCCATGCTATATTTCTTTATTTGGCTGTATTTGAGCAATCTATGCACTTTTGTAGTAGATCCGTGATGTTTGATATTTTAACTACCCTTTCTCCATGAAAGAAAAATTTCTTAGTTTTCTGCTTCTCGTTCGGTAGAGTAAATATGCAAAACAGACAAAAAATTATAATCCTGAAATATCTTGCCACACGTGGTGGTTCATCGTATTTTCACATAATAACACTTAAATAACATTCTGTAAGGTAAAAAAAAAAACAAACCAAAAAAACCACTAACATATCAAATGGAGTAGAAATTATTTGATGTATTCAGTTATAACTACAGAGGTTGACGTGAGGTACAAGATAGAAAAGAATCACCTCAGAGAGTCTGTTGAAACACACACACACATAGAGATATATAAATATATATATATATGAATGTAATTAGAGATGGCAACAGGATAAGAATTCTTCTAGTACTTTTTCAATATTAGGAATCTCTACAGAGCTTCTGAGTACCTGCCTTTGCTGTTTGATGCTTCCTTTAAAAACTCAGCTGCCACAGTTCAAATACAGATGTACAAATGAATAAACATCTTCCCACAACCCCCTGGGCTACAATGCTGTTTTATATTCTGCTGAAATCAGCTGAAGTGTGTCATACTGGCATCGAAAGAAAACAACAGGTGGTAATTTCAGATTTCCCAGGTGAGGACTACAATCAGTTGATCAAACTGCAATTGCTTTTTACCCTGGGGTAAGTACAAATATGTGGGGATTGTTCACTGTAGTGTTGTTTCATTGGGGTCCGGTTACTTCTGACATCATCAGCTTAAAATACATCTCCTATAGAGGCAGATAAAGTTGTCCTTTTGCCAAGGGCATTCACGTAAGTCACAGTGTTCTGTGCACGCCTTGGCTGTAGAAGAATCATTTGCTTTAACTCTTTGAGAAATAAATATGTTTTACTGACAATTTCTCCATTCTAACATTTCTGCATTATTGGTTTTCTTTATTCTTTTATATATCACCTTCTCATAAAGTTAAACAGAACATCCCTTAAAAAAAAAAAAAACAACAAAAAGCAAAAAATCTGTGCTAATCAAGTACCAAAGAATACACAATAGACTTTTACTAAAAGGTGTGATTTATTAATTGCAAGTATAAAATGTTTGAGAGCCTGTAAGCTAGTATTTTTGTTTGTTTGTTTTGGGTTTTGTTTTGTTTTGTTTTGTTTTCCTTTTACAAGTGATTGGTAGGCTGTGGAAAACTCTGTCCATTTTCTTGATTAATGCAGTAAAATATTACCTTTGTTTCTCCACCAGCACGAAGGTTGACATAGACAATATTTCAAAGAGAAGACAGGAATGATAAATATGTATAGTGTTTTTTAACAAAACTGTTGATGCCAGCTAGAAAAGGAGACATGAAATGCCATCATAATATTAAAACTTTGTAGGAAAATGTTGTAATTTTTTTTTTTTAATTAAGGGTTTTGTTTGCTTGCCTGTTTGTTTATTTTTCAAATTTGTTTTACACTATCAGAATATCTGGAGCCCAACTCTCTTTAAGAAAATGTCCAAATCTCACTAATACTTCTCCTGAATTTATAACCACAGCTTGAAATTGGTTAGAATTGTGAAGAAGGTCAGCAGATCAGAGTGCATTTCATTAAGTTCATATGAATAAAACTAATCACAGGGATCAAAATCTATTCCACCTTATTAATTCAGAATGTAATCAGAAAAATATGGGCTTAACAGCTTCTCTGTTTAACCTGAAATTCAGAAGGCTGATGTGAGTTCTGCTAGTAACATGTTGGTATGGAGATATTTAGAATAATCTTCTTCTCCATTGCAAGTTTTGTAAGGCAATATTATAATGCGGTAATATCTTGCTTGAGAAAGCGGTGTTATGATGTTAATTTAGTTCTCATTAGTATCAGAACTTTGGAGCTAGTGACAAAATGATGCAACAAATTAATAGTATCTGAAAAGAACAAAATAAATAATGACCTACAGTTCAAGCAATATCAATACTTTTAAAAATTAGAAAGTAGGAGACAGGTAACTCCAATCTGACAACCCACCTTGAGTATTTGGTAATGAAGGAAAGTACAGATGAAAAGAGAGAACTGGAAGTACAAAAAGTGGAGTGGGAATAAACACAGTATTTACTATAGAGAAGTGATTTTCATGTAGCATTCCAAATTAAGGAATTAATCTCAGTGTTCCTCTTTATTTCAAAATAGTAAAACAATCAACTCACTATGAAGAAAACTGAATTTTTAATGAAGGTTCCACTATCAACAGTATGAATTTATATAATTATTTTATCAAAGAGAAAATATTTGAAGCTTTATTAGTCCTTCAGAGAAAATTATAAAACCTTTTTATTAAACAGACCCACAAAAGACACTTGCTGCAATAACGTGCTGTGATAACCTCATGTGATCCAACAGACAGTTCTTTGTGTTGAATGTCATTGGTAAGACAGGTAGCTTAGCAGTAGAAAATACCTTTCTCCACCTGTCTGCCAGTGTATTCATCCATCATTTGTGACATATACTGTCTTCACTTTAGACAGAAAAAATTCAGTGCAATAGTATGTTGAAACTGTTGTGACTTGTTAGGTCGTTTCAAGACTTACAGGAATAAGATACAGTATTTTGTGATTAATTATTTTTGCATATGGATATCAGAGTATCCAGGCTGCCTGCTTGCAAAAACAATTCAGTTTTAAGTGGTTATTCTCTGTGATCCAAGACAGTATGGGCTGGGTGTAGGACAGAAGTGGATAGTAAAGCAGGTGACAAAATGAATTCAGAAGATCAGCTGAGTAACTGGCTCACAACTAGTAGTGATGCCTCTTAGGGTTCAATAACCAGAAAAGTACCATTCAGCAACTTTTTAAAGAGCCAATCTGCTCCTTCAATGAGCTTTCTGAACATACCAAGCTGGGGGAAGCTGCTGACACTCTGGAGTATAGGTTTCACACCGGGTGACCTGAACAAGCTGAAAAAATGAGCCAATAGAAAGGTTCTGAAGATCACCAAATGTAAATGCAAAGTCCTGCACTAGGGGAGAAAGGAGATGACAGTGCAGGATGGAAACTGATTGGCTGGAAAGCAACATTTCTGAAAAAGACCCAGGCTCAACAATGAATTGAAAGAGTCAGGAATGTGCCCTTCCAGTAAAGAAGACCAGGTACACCATGGGAAGAACTAGCACGAACAAGCCCAGTAGGATGTCATTATTCCCTTCTAGTACTTGAGAGATTGCACTGGACTGATGATTCTGCCTTTGGACTACCCATTCCAGGAAAGACATCAGCATACTGGACGGAGTACGAGAGGTGTCCACCAATATCAGGAGCTGGAGCTCATGAAACATAAGAAGATGAAGAAATTTGGTTTGTTCTAACTTACCAAGGGAAAGCTGAACGGGGAATATTATTTTTGTCTTCAAACCTCTAAGGAAAGAGTGTGAAGAAGAGAGAGTCAAACTATTCTCAGAATCTCACAGCAGAAGAATGAGAGGCAGCAGACACAAGCTAGAACATGAAAAATTCTCAGCAAAACAAAAAATCAGAGGGGTCTCTTTAAGAGCTATCAAAACCCATGCTGCCTTTCCTGCAGATACTGTGGAATATCCATCCTTTGGACACCCTCAGAATTTGACTTGAAAAGGTCCTAAACAACGTTCTTTAACTATATGAGTTTATAACTCTTTCTATATGGGATTTAAAGTAGATGTCTTTTGGAGGTACATTCTGAGTTTTAGAGAAGGAAACTGCATTTGCTGGTTCTGCATGTGAAAACTTGGGATGAAGGGAAAAAAGAGATATTTCTTCTCTGAACAAGAGATTTCCAAGTGAAGATGGTGAGAAGTCTTCAGAGGTGGGGTTTTAGAAATGCCAGGACAATGAAACTTTATCAAAACTAAAAGCTAACTGTTTCTGTGAACAGAAACCAGTCTCTGTCGTATTGAAACAACATGTTTATGTAGTGTGACTCAGTGGGGCATAGCATATTTTGGCTTCACTTTACAATTCACTTAATGAGCTGCTTGTAAAGAGCAGACTTCTACATATTACTGAACTGCATTCCTAAAACTCTTTTGGTGGGTTGCTCTTGGCATCTGCAATTACTACAAATATTCTGAGAGCATGCATGTCTTACATAAAGCAATACCATCTTTACACAAATATCCTACTGTTTGATCTGCTAGGTTCAATAACAATTAGTCTGCATGTAATTCCATATGCATATACTGTTGATATCTTGGAATTTGAAATCTCTCATAAGGATAAGACAGATTTTGAAAAAACTGAAGTTAGAATTGCAGTTGGAATTGAAGTTAGAATGGCAGTACATTAGAAAGGTAAGTACTCAACTTTCTTGTTCTCTACCATTTTATTGCCATCAATAATGTCTTTGGACATTATTTATAAAATAGGCACCCAGTGTCATCTGAGATCCTTTAGGTATGCAAACTACTCACTCACAGCTCACAGGTATGAAAGAAGACTTAGAGGACACTCATATCTTTCTGACCAGCAACTTGAAATCTAAAAGACTTCCCCATTAGTGCCTAAAGCTACTCCAGATAACCATGCTCAGGCAGCTGATTTTCATCCTTCCTCTTCTATACTTCGAATCTTATTTTAGATAGATGTAAGTTCCTTAGAGGTTTTGGTTAGTTCTTTCAACTATTACTATTAGTCAAGGCAGTGAGAATGCCTGTGCCAGGAGATAAAGTTGTGCAGCTTTCCAGTGAGATCAAGCCTGCTTTTGTCCATATTAGTTTGAAAAATCTCTAAAGCAGGATAATGACTTTATCAGGGTGTCCATGAAACACCCCGTAGCCTGTTGCTGCTGTCAGAACAAATGCTTCTAACAAAATGATGGGAGATGAGACTTCAGATTTGGTGTTTAACTGAACGATGCAATAAAAGTGTTTTGGAGTGTGAATATAAACTACAAGAAAAATTTGAAGCAGCAGCTTATATTGAAAGGAAAAGGTTTTCCTTCTGATGCAAGATATGCTGATACCATAAGATCCTGTATTATGACAGTAGAAAAAGAAATGCATTCCAAATAAACTGTATGCAAGTGTGGGGTATGTATTCTTGTAATCAACTTGATTTTAATTTGTCTCTCAAGCTCTTAAGGCTCTCAGGGGTGGAACAGCATTTAACATATGCAACAGAAGAAAAAGTACAGTGGAAAAGACAAATATAAGTGCAAGCTGACTCTTCTAGCAAGCTCTTAGAGATTTTACATATTCCTCATATATTTTCTTTCAATAACATTTGGATAAAACACCGAAAAAAATCAGTGAGAAGAAAGCTAGCAGTCGCATAGCTATGTTGCTTGTCTTTCCCTTCCTTCCCTTCTTTTTCCTGTATTCTTATCCCTTTAAGTCCCTTGAAGTTAGATACTGTCTTTGTGAGCAGTAGTCTAGTTTTTTCTGTTTGATAAATGTTTTGAACCTGAAATTCTTGCTTTCTGGGTGATCAACATTAGCTAGGTATAAGCTTTGTGCAAAAAATTATTTAACCATCTCTGACAAAATATGTTTATGACTGCTATGTATCACACTGAACTCAAAGCTGGTGTGTGTTGGTGTCCTTTTTACATGTCTATTATAGCCAGTTCCTCAGGAAAATGAGCGAGGAGCACAAAATCCTGAATGAATTCTGTGGTGTGCTGACCTCAGCTGTCTGCAGATACCCACCCAGCTGCTCTCTTACTTTCCCTCCTCATCAGAACAAAAGGAAGAAAATAAGATGAAAGAGATTTAGAGTTGAGATAAAGACAGGGAGATCACTTATTGACACTATGGAAAAAAGAAACTGACTTGATAAAAATTTATTTACTTAATTGACAATTAAAATAGATTGTATCGTGAGAAACAAGGACAAAATTTAAAACAAAACCTTTCCTCCCCACACACTTTATTCAGGATTGGTTAGAACTTTGTTCTTCACCACTTTAACTTTTCCCTCCTCCCAGCTAAGAGGAACAAAGGGGATGGGGAACTGGGAGTTGCAGTCAGTACATAATGGTTCATATCTGCCGCTCAATATTCCTCACACTTTTTCCCAGTTTCAGTGTGGGTTCTGCAGGGGAAGAATGCCAATCTGATTAAACAGAGAGCTTTGGCTTGAACTTAGGAGAAAAAAGAGAATGTATCACCTTTGGGCAAAGAGCAGGCAACCTGGGAGGACTACAAGGATGCCATGAGTTTATGCAGGGATGAACTTAGGTCCAAAGCCCAGTTAGAACTTGCTCTGGCCACTGTCATAAAAGATGATGAAAAATGTTTTTACAAATACATCAGCAACAAAAGCACGTCTAAGGAGTAATTTCATTATTTACTGTCTGCTTGGGGAAACAGTGAGAAAGGATGAGGAAAAGGCTGAGAAAATTAATGCCTTCTTTGCCTCAGTCTTTAAGAGCAAGACTGAGGGTACCCAGCCCCATGAGCTTGAAGAAAGGAACAGGGAGAAGAATGAAGCTCCTATAATCCAAGGGAACATGCTACACTAATCAGACAAACAAAATCCATGTGGCCAGGTGGGATCCACCCCAGAGTACTGGGGGAGCTGCAAAAGGGATCACTAAGCCACTCTCCATCATTTAGCAGCACTCCTGGTTAACTGGAGAGTTAACTGGAAGTTGACTGGAAGTTAGACCCATCTACAAGGGTTAGGAGGAGGATTGATCTGACTTCTTGGCCTGCCCTCGGTGCCAGGGAAGATCATGGAGCAGATCATCTTAAATGCCATCACATGACACATCCATGGCAACCAGGGGATCAGGCTCAGCCAGCATGAGTTTATGAAAGGCTCATCCTGCCTGACCAAACTAATCTTCTTCTATGAGAGGTTTACCTGTTTAGTGGCTGAGGGAAAGGCTGTGGATGTTGTCTGCCCGGACTTAAGTAAAGTTTTCGACTCCCTTTCCCACAGGTTTCTCCTGGAAAAACTGGCAGCCCAAGGCTTGTATGGTCGTACTCTTCACTGGATGAAAGGCAGGCTAGATGGCCAGAAAAGGATCTGGGGGTGCTGGTTGACAGTCACAGGACATGAGCCAGCAGAAAGTCCAGATGGCCAAAAAAGCGGGTGACATCCTGGCCTGTATCAGGTAGAGTGTGGCCAGCAGGGCCAAGGCAGGGATCGTCCCCCTGCAGTCACCACTGGTGAGGCCACACCTGAACAAATCCTGTGTTCAGGTCCGGGCCCCTCACTACAAGAAGGACATTGAGATGAAGGGTCTGGAGCACAAGTCCTGTGAAGAGCCACTGAGGGAGACGGAAGTGTTTAGCCTGGAGAAAAGGAGACTCGGAGAGGATCTTCTCTCTCTCTACAGCTACCTGAAAGGAGGTTGTAGCCACATGGATGTCGCTCTCTTCTCCCAAGTAACCAGTGACAGGATGAGAGGAAATGGCCTTAAGTTGCACCAGGGGAGGTTTAGATTGCATAGTATGAAAAATTTCTTCATGGATACGGTTGTCAAAAATTGGAATAGGGGCATAGTCAGGCATTTCAGGCATGGTGGAATCACTATCCCTGGAAGTGTTAAAAAGTGTAGATATGGTTTAGTGGTCAATAAGACAGTGCTGGATTAATGGTTGGACTTGATGATCTTAGAGATCTTTTCCAACCTAAACAATTCTTTGATCCTATAATTCTACATAATGTGTGGATTTCACTCTTATGTGCAGGTTCTAAATATTTCTCATGGATTCAAGGTTTAGTCCATAAATCTCTACATTCTTAGCAAATGCTACCTCACTTCAGGAACCAAATGAAGGTAGAATCCTAAATTCATCATTGAAAATTATGTCTGCTTCTTGAATCTCAGTTTTTGGATCCCTTGGTGTACAAATAATAAAGTGATAGACATTTCAGAAATCCTAGCTGACAGACCTACAGTGACTTGGGAAATAAATTTTTCAGTTTGCACTGCTTCAAATATACCAAGTAATCAGCTTATTCCTTCTGAAGAAAACCAATGTAATCACATACACAAGTGATTTATTCACTGGACCAAAGACCTGATGTTGCTTTCAACAGCAGCAATTTTACAATGCAATTCTCAATTCTCAACTTAGTTTGATTTGGTTCAACCTGAGATGACTTTAAATCCCTAGATTTTTCTATAGAATATGAAATTTTGTTAAGTATTCTCTGAATATCACAGAAAAAGATAAAATGCATAAAGACTTTTTTTCTCTGCCTCAGATATTCCTCGTGAAGTATATGAAATGTTTGTTTCAAAACACTAAGTATCTTTCTAAGGGCCAAAGTAAAACTCCATTTGTCATTGCCTCCTTTAACATTACGTGTTTATTGAGACACATCTTAAGGGCTTTTCTATACAGATACATCCAGACACATTTATGCAGCATTTCTAGATGATTAAGGAACCAATTCTCTATGAATTTGTGCCTACTTTGTCTTTCTCTCTGCCCTCCCAGTGTTCTGGCTGCCTTTTATGCTACTATCTGCTCTTTGACAGTTGATGCAACTTAACTTGCAAAACAAGTTATTCACCCCAAAATGACAGCCCAATTATAACTCCAAAAGTTGAAACTCATAAAAGATAGGTAGCTCTGGATGTGAATGTGTTTTCTCCATAATGCTTTCTTTTTTTTATGAACAACTTTAATTTAAAGTCTACAATTTCTGCAAGTATCAGCTATAACTTTCTCATCTGAAAAATAGCTGACAAATTAGCAGTTAAAGTGTCACATACTTCAGAGAACACATAGCACTTATTAAAATTCATAAGAACTTCACAGTGGTCACAGATCATGTGTCTTTCATCTATGCAGTGCTCTGCACAATTTTCGTCAGACATTAGGAGAAGCATTTCTTCATTCCTCTCCGTTCAGAGCATATGCTTTCTACCTAACTTCTGGAAAGTGATTCTGTATAGGCTGCTGTGACTCATTGTAAAGCTCAGTGGGGACATGAGGCAAAAATTGAACTTGTAGCATGCTCTGAGTTCTTAATGAACTAGCAGGAACAGCCTGTGTGCTTATCAAAGTGCGATGTTTTCTCTTCCCGACTTAATCAATTTGCGTGTTAATGTTCCTTGCTGACCTGCCAACCTAGCATCTGTCTGGTAGACTCACCTTCCATTGCGATAATCTATTCTATAAGTACAAAAGTATAAAAAGCTGATGAAAGCCTGACACAAAAGGATTTATGTTAGATTTTTACACAATGCAAAAGTAAAATAGCAGTAGTTGAGAGAGCAGGCCACAGAATACTGCATCAGTAAAAAGTTTCTATTTAGTATTCTGCAGTATTATACCACAGTTGATACCTCCTTTGTGGTTTATAAATCTGCTCACATTAGGTCTGTCTGGTGTCATGTGTGTAATAGATTAATAATTTTGTAGTTTCACAGACCCTTTTCTTACATCATACAACTGTGTCCAGGAGGAATACTTTACTGCTAGTTTCATCTATGTAAGGTAAATTTTGATACAATTTATATTTTTGATATAAATTGATAATTTCAGCTTTACTGCTGAAAATATTAATTTCTCTTTTGAAAGCAGTAGGGAAAGGAGATACCAGTGTTTCTTTTAGTAATTTTGTTGTTGTTGTTTGTAGCATATGATTAATGATGCTCTCATGATTTTGTTTATCTGAAAATATTTGGGTGAGCATATTGCATCAGCAAGAATATTAACACTTCAAAATCACCAGTGAATCTCCTAAAAAGGATTTTTTTACTGATTTCTGCAGTCTGCTTTAGTAACATTCTTATTGTGCATAGTTTCATTATTTATTTTTGACATTTTCACTAACATATTTCTCAATTATTATCAATTTCAGAATGAATTGAATTGACATGAATACATATTTCTCATTTACAGGCATCAAAGGAAAATAGTTATAGAGTTATTTCTTCCTATTTTTGCCTTGCCTTGTATGTTTGCCTTAGTTTTGCCTTCTTCTTCCTCTTCTTCTTCATCTTCATTTTGACTTCTCCTTCCTTCCTTCCTTCCTTCCTTCCTTCCATCCTTCCCTCCTTCCTTCCTCCCTGCCCATTTT